>JAODAL010075500.1:0-13972 GCA_025379985.1 Phyllomedusa bahiana
GGGGCCCTCCCTTGGTTTTTCACCAAGCATGGACAGAAAAAACGAGTATCGCTTGCGCTGCTCCTAGTGGATGCCACCAGAGTATGACAGAAGAGAGGAGAGCATCGCTTGCGCTGCTCCTAGTGGATGCCACCAGAGAATGACAGAAAAGAAGCGAGTATCGCCTGTGCTGCTCCTAGTGGATGCCACCAGATGACAGAAGAGAGGCGAGTATCGCCTGTGCTGCTCCTAGTGGATGTCACCAGAGTATGACAGAAGAGAGGCGAGTATCGCCTGTGCTGCTCCTAGTGGATGTCACCAGAGTATGACAGAAGAGAGGCGAGTATCGCCTGTGCTGCTCCTAGTGGATGTCACCAGAGTATGACAGAAGAGAGGCGAGTATCGCCTGCGCTGCTCCTAGTGGATGCCACCAGACCACAAGCGTCTTAAGCTTGAGAGTCCTGCTGCTCAGTGACGGCCTGCGCTTTATGTGCTGTAAGTACCTCGGTTTCCCTCGATACTTGGCAGAAGCTGCTGCAGTCATTCAGATTCTGACTAAACAACCATAATGGGCAGCAAAGGCTGCAGAGCTCCAGTGCGAGCAGGGCTGGGGGAGGGAGTCTATTCTGCCAAAACACCGCTCCACACCTGCCAACTGCAGAGACAAGCTGAGGACAGGCAGAGGCGCCGCTTCTGGGAGCAGCCATAGGTTTTAGGCTATAGATTTGTCCCCATCATTAGGAAGAGTGAGAAAATGAAGTAAAACCTCTATATCAGGACTGAAGAAGACCTCTGCTTGCAGTCAGTGAGTGGGAACATTCCTGCTTACCTATACAGAGCTAGTCCTGCTCTCAGCTGAGGGTTTGTTACAGTTGTATCCAGCCTGGAGTCTGCTGAGTTAAATACATCTGCAGCAGCACAAGTCTCTCTGCCCTCACAGAGCACTAGACCGGATCCAACTGTAACGACCCCTCAGCTGAGAGTAGGACTAGCTCTGTACAGGATTTTCTGCCTCTGTTGTTATTCACTGACAGCAATCATTGATTAGGCTGAGAGGCGGCGACGCTGAACGCATCATCCTTGCTTCACCAATGCCACAGCTGATAACGGCACAGAACGTAAGGAGAGCAGCATCTGTGCGGTTACGTAGGACTGAGCATAGTGCAGTCCCATGTAACCTTTGTGGTTTGAGGGTACAGTGTGCAGAGCGCTCTTATCAATCTGTGCTGTTACATAGGAGTGAGCATAGTGCAGTCCCATGTAACCTTTGTGATTTGAGGGTACAGCGTGCAGAGCGCTCTCATCAATCTATGCGGTTACGTAGGACTGAGCATAGTGCAGTCCCATGTAACCTTTGTGGTATGGGGGTACAGCGTGCAGAGCGCTCTCATCAATCTCAACAACTTAATCCGTGAGCAAGAAAAGGTCCTGCACAAACAGGAGCAGAGGATCAGTGGTGCCGCGCGGCCCAGGATCACCACGGAGGCTCGTCCTCCACAGGCCAGAGTTCTGCTACGCTGGGGGTTGCAGCGCTCCAGGCAGATGATGAGGGTTGTACTCCTGTGCCCTGCATTATACAGACTCCTGACACAGGACATGCGCCGCCGGGCTCCGTATCCGGCCCCGGTTGTGCAGCTGATGCGCTTGCCCTCCCTCCATGATGCTGATGCGACACATCAATGACCTTGTCATCACATTGTGCGAGCAGAGGAGTGAGCGGCGCGGACCCCCCCCCTCCCCTTGGAGTGATGACGATGCCACTCGTAGTGCAGGAGCGGCCTGAGCCTTATGTGCCCGGGTGCAGCCTGCAGTACACAGCGTGGCGGTGGTGACCTCCAGACACGGCGCCGCCCTGGTGTCATCCACTAGTAACTTCAGATGGAGAAACCTCCCTGAACGCTACGAGTGTGAATGCGCCCCCCGCGCCGCAGCCCATGATGTCGAGCACCAACCTGTTTGTGCACCGTCCTCTGCTTCATCTCGGGGCTGTCGCCTTTGGAGGAGGAGGACTGCTGCCGGAGTCGGGCTCCGCTGCCCGGCCAGTCTGGGGAGGAGGACATCATGCTGCCGCTGGAGGGCCGGGGGTAGGGGGCGCTGTTGAGTAACGTTGGTGGCGTCCTGCCCCTGCTCATTGGTGGTGGCGGAGGAGGTGGCGGCTGGTCTATCCTCCTCTGGGGGCCGGAGCTGTTTTGCCGCGGCATGGTGGGCTGACCAGTCTTTTCGGTCAGGGAGAGCTGCCTCCTGGACAGGTCCCCTGCGCGCCAGCTGAAGTCCTCGCTGGTGCCCACGCTGATGAAACCATGTTTGCTGGCGGCCAAGTCCTCGCTGTTGCTGTGAGAGCTCAGGGAGCTGTGACATTCGGATCCAGAGTCTCCCAGACCCCTGGGTGAGACGGGCAAACCTGCTGCCATCTGGTAGACGGGGTTTTGGAAGGAGAGAGGAGCCAGGAGCTGGGGTCTCCCCAAGGTGGCGTCCGCATTGGGAGTGGTCGGCGTCTGACCCGCCCTCCGCGCCGTGGTCATGGTCATGATGTTACCCTGCGGCGTGCGCGCCGTCCATATTGCTTGTAACTGGCTGAACGAGGTCTGGGTGTCGGGCAAGGAGTCCACGATGACAGGGGTGTTGGTGCCAATGTCCAAAACCCGATTGTCCTGCAGGTCAACCATGGACAGGCTCTTGCTGCCATTGGTGATCTGTACGTCGGGCTCGTTGGCCTCCGAGTAGCTGGAGCTTCGTGCTGGCGAGGGCTGCACCCCGGCCGACCGCGTGACAAAAAATAAGTCCTTGTTCTCAGGAGTTGGAGACGGCAACCGAGTGAAATCTATCAGACTAGAGGGAAACAGATAGAGAGCAGCTGAAAATGGCGCCTGCACGGCAGTCATCACTTCCCAGCATGCATCACTGCACCCTCCTAACAACCTCCGGGGCGTCAGGTCATGCACTGGGGGCAAGGAGTCATCACTTCCCAGCATGCATCACTGCACCCTCCTAACAACCTCCGGGGCGTCAGGTCATGCACTGGGGGCAAGGGGTCATCATATCCCAGCATGCATCACTGCCCCCTCCTAACGACCTCCGGGGCGTCAGGTCATGCACTGGGGGCAAGGGGTCATCACTTCCCAGCATGCATCACTGCCCCCTCCTAACAACCTCTGGGGCGTCAGGTCATGCACTGGGGGCAAGGAGTCATCACTTCCCAGCATGCATCACTGCACCCTCCTAACCACCTCCGGGGCGTCAGGTCATGCACTGGGGGCAAGGTGTCATCACTTCCCAGCATGCATCACTGCCCCCTCCTAACCACCTCCGGGGCGTCGGGTCATGCACCGGGGGCAAGGGGTCATCATATCCCAGCATGCATCACTGCCCCCTCCTAACAACCTCTGGGGCGTCAGGTCATGCACTGGGGGCAAGGGGTCATCACATCCCAGTATGCATCACTGCACCCTCCTAACAACTTCCGGGGCGTCGGGTCATGCACCGGGGGCAGGGGGTGGTCACATCCCAGCATGCATCACTGCACCCTCCTAACAACCTCCCGGGCGTCAGGTCATGCACCGGGGGCAGGGTGTTTTCACGTCCCAGCAGTCATCACTTCACACTCCTAACAACTTCCGGGGGGTTGGGTCATGCACCGGGGGCAGGGGGTGGTCACATCCCAGTATGTATCACTGCACACTCCTAACAACCTCCAGGGCGTCAGGTCATGCACCGGGGGCAGGGGGTGGTCATGTCCCAGCAGGCATCACTGCACCCTCCTAACAACCTCCGGGGCGTCTCGGGCTCCCCCTGTCTGATTTGTCAGTAGTGCAGCCTCGGGATCCCCCTGTCTAAATTGTCAGTAGTGCAGCCTCGGGCTCCCCCTGTGTGATTGTCAGTAGTGCAGCCTCGGACTCCCCCTGTCTGATTGTCAGTAGTGCAGCCTCGAGATTCCCCTCTGTCAGTCTAATATCTAATGAGAAAACATCATTTTGGGAGACGACCCCAACAGCCGTGGACACAACGGTATGAGCCAAGCACCGCCCATCACTGATCTGTGACCCCGGGGGTCGCCCGTCACTTCCTGATCTGTTGCCCCGGGGGTCGCCCTTCACTTCCTGATCTGTGACCCCCGGGGGCCGCCCGTCACTTCCTGATCTGTGACCCCGGGGGTCGCCCGTCACTTCCTGATCTGTGACCCCGGGGGTCGCCCGTCACTTCCTGATCTGTGACCCCGGGGGTCGCCCGTCACTTCCTGATCTGTGACCCCGGGGGTCGCCCGTCACTTCCTGATCTGGGACCCGGTGGTCGCCCGTCACTTCCTGGTCTGTGACCCCGGGGTCGCCCGTCACTTCCTGGTCTGTGACCCGGTGGTCGCCCGTCACTGGTCTGTGACCCCGGGGGTCGCCCGTCACTTCCTGATCTGTGACCCGGTGGTCGCCCGTCACTTCCTGATCTGTGACCCCGGGGCTCACCCGTCACTTCCTGATCTGTGACCCCGGGGGTCGCCCGTCACTTCCTGATCTGTGACCCCGGGGGTCGCCCGTCACTTCCTGATCTGTGACCCCGGGGGTCGCCCGTCACTTCATGGTCTGTGACCCCGGGGGTCGCCCGTCACGGGTCTGGGACCCAGGGGGTCGCCCGTCACTTCCTGATCTGTGACCCCGGGGGTCGCCCGTCACTTCCTGATCTGTGACCCCGGGGTCGCCCGTCACTTCCTGATCTGTGACCCGGTGGTCGCCCGTCACTTCCTGATCTGTGACCCCGGGGCTCTCCCCGTCACTTCCTGATCTGTGACCCCGGGGTCGCCCGTCACTTCCTGATCTGTGACCCGGGCGTCGCCCGTCACTTCCTGATCTGTGACCCCGGGCGTCGCCCGTCACTTCCTGATCTGTGACCCCGGGGGTCGCCCGTCACTTCCTGATCTGTGACCCGGGGGTCACCCGTCACTCCTGATCTGTGACCCCGGGGCTCACCCGTCACTTCCTGATCTGTGACCCCGGGGGTCGCCCGTCACTTCCTGATCTGTGACCCCGGGGGTCGCCCGTCACTTCCTGATCTGTGACCCCGGGGGTCGCCCGTCACTGGTCTGTGACCCCGGGGGTCGCCCGTCACTTCCTGATCTGTGACCCCGGGGGTCGCCCGTCACGTCCTGTTCTCTCACCCCGGGGTCGCCCGTCACTCCTGATCTGTACCCGTGCGTCGCCCGCTCACTATACCTGAGTGCGCGGCGGGTCAGGAGGCCTCTGTGCAGCACTGCTACGAATTCTGTGGCAGACGTGGTGATGGCCTCACCCGCTCGCCGCCGCCGCCTCCCACTTCCCATCGTCTCCTAATTAAATTGTTAAGTACAGAGCACGGCGTCCTCCAGTCATCATGGTCAATTACCCCGGAGGTTCCCCTTCACTTCCTGATCTGTTGACCCCCGGCGTCCCCCGTCACTTTCCTGATCTTGACCCCGGGGTTCGCCGTCACTTTCCCTTTTTTTTGACCCTGGGTTTCGTCCCGTCACTTCCTGATCTGTGACCCCGGGGGTCGCCCGTCACTTCATGATCTGTGACCCCGGGGGTCGCCCGTCACTTGACTGTGACGCACCCCGGCGCCCGTAACTTCCTGATCTGTGACCCCGGGCGTCGCCCGTCACGTGCCCGTCTCGCAGCCCTAGACCTGAGGTGCGCGGCGGGTGCAGGAGGCCTCTGTGCAGCACCTGCTGAGCGGAATTCGGGGCAGACGTGGTGATGGCCTCCCCGCCGCCGCCGCCGCCTCCCTCTTCCCAGCGTCTCCTAATTAAATTGTTAAGTACAGAGCAGCGGCGTCTCCAGTCATCAGGGCAATTACAGTTCATTAGGGAGCAGCCTCCTCGCGCTCCCTGCACCCGCCCGGCCTCAGCTGTGCATTGTTTGGAGGCACGTCCCGGGGTCTCAGCTGCGCAGTATTTGGGAGCACGTCCCAGGGTCTCAGCTGCAGCTGCGCAGTATTTGGGGCACGTCCCAGGGTCTCAGTTGCAGCTGCGCATTGTTACGGGGCACGTCCCAGGGTCTCCGCTGCAGCTGCGCAGTATTTGGGGCACGTCCCAGGGTCTCAGATGCAGCTGCGCATTGTTTGGGGGCACGTCCCAGGGTCTCCGCTGCAGCTGACCAGTATTTGGGGCACGTCCCCGGGTCTCAGGTGGTGCTGCGCCTTGTTTGGGGGCACGTCCCAGGGTCTCCGCTGCAGCTGCGCATTGTTTGGGGGCACGTCCCAGGGTCTCAGTTGCAGCTGCGCAGTATTTGGGGGCACGTCCCGGGGTCTCCGTTGCAGCTGCGCAGTATTTGGGGGCACGTCCCGGGGTCTCCGCTGCAGCTGGGAAGTATTTGGGGCACGTCCCGGGGTCTCAGCTGCAGCTGCGCAGTATTTGGGGCACGTCCCGGGGTCTCCGCTGCAGCTGCGCAGTATGTGGGGCACGTCCCGGGGTCTCCGCTGCCGCTGTGCTTTTTTTGGGGCACGTCCCGGGGTCTCCGCTGCAGCTGTGCAGTATTTGGGGCACGTCCCGGGGTCTCCGCTGCAGCTGCGCATTGTTTGGGGGCACGTCCCAGGGTCTCCGCTGCAGCTGCGCATTGTTTGGGGGCACGTCCCAGGGTCTCAGTTGCAGCTGCGCAGTATTTGGGGGCACGTCCCCAGGTCTCAGATGCAGCTGCGCAGTATTTGGGGCACGTCCCTGGGTCTCAGATGCAGCTGCGCATTGTGTGGGGGCACGTCCGAGGGTCTCCGCTGCAGCTGCGCAGTATTTGGGGCACGTCCCAGGGTCTCAGTTGCAGCTGCGCATTGTTTGGGGGCACGTCCCAGGGTCTCCGCTGCAGCTGCGCAGTAATTGGGGCACGTCCCAGGGTCTCAGTTGCAGCTGCGCAGTGTTTGGGGGCACGTCCCAGGGTCTCAGCTGCAGCTGCGCATTGTTTGGGGGCACGTCCCAGGGTCTCAGTTGCAGCTGCGCAGTATTTGGGGGCACGTCCCGGGGTCTCCGCTGCAGCTGCGCAGTATTTGGGGGCACGTCCCGGGGTCTCAGCTGCAGCTGCGCAGTATTTGGGGCACGTCCCAGGGTCTCCGCTGCAGCTGCGCAGTATTTGGGGCACGTCCCAGGGTCTCCGCTGCAGCTGCGCAGTATTTGGGGCACGTCCCGGGTCTCCGCTGCAGCTGTGCAGTATTTGGGGCACGTCCCGGGGTCTCCGCTGCAGCTGTGCAGTATTTGGGGCCCGTCCCGGGGTCTCCGCTGCAGCTGCGCATTGTTTGGGGGCACGTCCCTGGGTCTCCGCTGCAGCTGCGCATTGTTTGGGGGCACGTCCCAGGGTCTCAGCTGCAGCTGCGCAGTATTTGGGGCACGTCCCAGGGTCTACGCTGCAGCTGCGCAGTATTTGGGGGCCCTTCCCGGGGTATCATCTGCAGCTGCACAGTATTTGGGGGCATGTCCCGGGGTCTCCGCTGCAGCTGCGCATTGTTTGGGGGCACGTCTCGGTTTCTCAGATGTGCATTGTTTGGGAGCACTTCCCGGGGTCTCAGCTGAGCAGTATTTGGGGGCAAGTCCCGGGGTATTAGCTGCGCTTTGTGTGGCGGCACGTCGCGGGGTCTTAGCTGCGCATTGTTTGGGGGCTTGTCCCGGTGTCTTAGCTGCGCATTGTTTGGGGGCAAGTCCCGGGGTCTCAGCTGCGCATTGTTTGGGGGCACGTCCCGGGGTCTCAGCTGCGCATTGTTTGGGGGCACGTCCCGGGGTCTCAGCTGCGCAGTATTTGGGGGCACATCCCGGGGTCTCAGCTGCGCATTGTTTGGGGGCACGTCCCGGTTTCTCAGCTGCGCATTGTTTGGGGGCACGTCCCGGGGTCTCAGCTGCACAGTATTTGGAGGCACGTCCCGGGGTCTCAGCTGTGCATTGCTTGGGGGCACGTCCCGGGGTCTCCGCTGCAGCTGCACATTGTTTGGGGCACGTCCCGGGGTCTCGGCTGCAGCTGCGCAGTATTTGGGGCACGTCCCAGGGTCTCAGCTGCAGCTGCGCAGTGTTTGGGGGCACGTCCCGGGGTCTCAGCTGAAGCTGTGCATTGTTTGGGGGCACGTTCCAGGGTCTCGGCTGCAGCTGCGCAGTATTTGGGGGCATGTCCCGGTTTCTCAGCTGCGCATTGTTTGGGAGCACTTCCCGGGGTCTCAGCTGCGCAGTATTTGGGGGCATGTCCCGGGGTCTCAGCTGCGCACTGTTTGGGGGCACGTCCTGGGGTCTTAGCTGCGCATTGTTAGGGCGCACCTCCCGCGGACGTAGCTGCGCATTGTTTGGGGGCATGTCCCGGGTTCTCAGCTGCGCATTGTTTGGGGGCATGTCCCGGGATCTCCGCTGCAGCTGCGCATTGTTTGGGGGCATGTCCCAGGGTCTCCGCTGCAGCTGCGCATTGTTTGGGGGCATGTCCCAGGGTCTCCGCTGCAGCTGCGCAGTATTTGGGGGCATGTCCCAGGGTCGCCGCTGCAGCTGCGCATTGTTTGGGGGCATGTCCCGGGGTCTTAGCTGCGCATTGTTTGGGGGCACGTCCCAGGGTCTCCGCTGCAGCTGCGCATTGTTTGGGGGCACGTCCCAGGGTCTCAGCTGCGCATTGTTTGGGGGCATGTCCCAGGGACTTAGCTGCAGCTGCGCAGTATTTGGGGGCACGTCCCGGGGTCTCAGCTGCGCAGTATTTGGGGGCACGTCCCGGTGTCTCAGCTGCGCATTGTTTGGGGGCATGTCCGGCTTAGCTGCACTGCGCATTTTGGGGCATGTCCCGGGGTCTTACTGCGCAGTTTGGGACGTCCCATCCGCTGCGATTTTTGGGGGCACGTCCCAGGGTCTCAGCTGCGCATTGTTTGGGGGCATGTCCCAGGGACTTAGCTGCAGCTGCGCAGTATTTGGGGGGCACGTCCCGGGGTCTCAGCTGCGCAGTATTTGGGGGCACGTCCCGGTTTCTCAGCTGCGCATTGTTTGGGGGGCACGTCCCAGTGTCCACGCGCATTGTTTGGGCATGTCCAGGGCTTGCGCATGTTTTGGGGGCACGTCCCGGTTTCTCAGCTGCGCATTGTTTGGGGGCACGTCCCAGGGTCTGAGCTGCTCATTGTTTGGGGGCATGTCCCAGGTACTTTGTTGCAGCTGCTCAGTTTTTGGGGGCACGTCCCGGTTTCTCAGCTGCGCATTGTTTGGGGGCACGTCCCGGTTTCTCAGCTGCGCAGTGTTTGGGGGCCCGTCCCGGGGTCTTAGCTGCGCATTGTTTGGGGGCACATCCCAGGGTCTCCACTGCAGCTGCGCATTGTTTGGGGGCACGTCCCAGGGTCTCCTCTGCAGCTGCTCAGTATTTGGGGCACGTCCCGGGGTCTCCGCTGCTCTTACCCAGTCAGGTCGTTCTCGATCACCATCTTTTGGAGGCCGACGGAGACGTTGTTGCTTGTGTTTGGGGAGGAGGCCGAGTGATCGCTGGAGGCCGGTCCCTGCGCACTGCTGGGATTGCTGAGCGCCATGTTCACGTCCCGCAGGATACGGGGAAGGGGTCCCAGCTTGGCTACCGTGGCCTGTGAGCAGAGATGTGACAGAGGAGCTTACACTCTATTCAGCCGGGTCACGCTCTGACCCCCCAATGGGCTCGGCCTATTCCTGTCTATGGAGCCCCTAATAACCACAAGGACTTCTCTCCGCACCTGATCCATGGAGATGACCTCCCACAGCAGCGAGTGCAGCATGGACAGCTCCCGGCCCAGGTCGATGTAGCCCTCGAAGCCCGCGGTGTTGGAGATGGTTTCCGGGTTGGAGATCTCCAGGAGGAAGCGCTGCATGTTGGTCCATTCGTGCTCCAAGAACTGATTCATGAAGGACATGTACTCCTCCTTACTGCCGAACCTGTGGGGAGACGAGACGGAGGTATCACCGAGCGCCGCCTCCTTACACTTATAGGACACAAGACTGAGGTTGTATCTCCGAGCGCCTCCTCCTTACACCTATAGGACACAAGACTGAGGTATCACCGAACGCCGCCTCCTTACACCTATAGGACACAAGACTGAGGTATCACCGAGCGCCGCCTCCTTACACCTATAGGAGACCAGACTGAGGTTGTATCACCGAGCGCCGCCTCCTTACACCTATAGGGAGACGAGACGGAGGTATCACTGAACGCCGCCTCCTTACACCTATAGGGAGACGAGACGGAGGAATCACCGAGCGCCGCCTCCTTACACCTATAGGACACAAGACTCAGGTATCACCGACCCCCGCCTCCTTACACCTATAGGACACAAGACTGAGGTTGTATCACCGAGCGCCGCCTCCTTACACCTATAGGGAGACGAGACTGAGGTATCACCGAGCGCCGCCTCCTTACACCTATAGGGAGACGAGACGGAGGTATCACCGCACGCCGCCTCCTTACACCTATAGGGAGACGAGACTGAGGTATCACCGAACGCCGCCTCCTTACACCTATAGGGACACTAGACGGAGGAATCACCGAGCGCCGCCTACTTACACCTATAGGACACAAGACTGAGGTTGTATCACCGAGCGCCGCCTCCTTACACCTATAGGACAAGACTGAGGTTGTATCGAGCGCCTCCTCCTTACACCTATATGGAGACTAGACGGAGGTATCACCGAGCGCCGCCTCCTTACACCTATAGGGAGACGAGACTGAGGTATCACCGAACGCCTCCTTACACCTATAGGACACAAGACTGAGGTATCACGGAGCGCCGCCTCCTTACACTTAGGAGAAGAGACCCGAGGTATCACCCGAGCGCCGCCTCCTTACACCTAAGGAAGACGAGACGAAGGTATCCCCCGGCGCCGCCCCCTTTACCCCCTATATAGGGAGACGAGACGGAGGAATCACCGCGCACCGCCTCCTTACACCTATAGGACCAAAGACTGAGGTATCACTGCGCGCCGCCTCCTTACACCTATAGGGAGACGAGACGGAGGAATCACCAAGTGCCGCCTCCTTACACCTAAGGAGAGAGACTGAGGAAACACCAAGCCCCCTCCTTACACCAAAAGGGAGATAGATAGAACCGATATCACCGGCGCCGCCTCCTTACACCTATAGGAACAAGACTGAGGGACACCGAGCGCCCCTCCTTTTCACCTAAGGGAGACGAGATGAGGTATCACCGAACGCCGCCTCCTTACACCTATAGGGAGACGAGAATGAGGTATCACCGAATGCCTCCTCCTTACACCTATAGGACACATGACTGAGGTATCACCGAGTGCCACCTACTTACACCTATAGGGAGACGAGACTGAGGTATCACCGAATGCCTCCTTACACCTATAGGGAGACAAGACTGAGGTTGTATCTCTGAGCGCCTCCTCTTTACACCTATAGGACACAAGACTGAGGTATCACCGAGCACCGCCTCCTTACACCTATAGGACACAAGACTGAGGTATCACCGAGTGCCGCCTCCTTACACCTATAGGAGACCAGACTGAGGTTGTATCACGGAGCGCCGCCTCCTTACACCTATAGGGAGACGAGACTGAGGTATCACCGAGCGCCGCCTCCTTACACCCCATAGGAGACGAAAACGGGGGTATCACCGAACGCCGCCTCCTTACACCTAAAGGAATAGACTGAGGGATCACCGACGCCCCTCCTTACACCTATAGGACACAAGACTGAGGTATCACCGAGCGCCACCTCCTTACAACTATAGGAGACAACTGAGGTATCACCCCAACCCGGGCCCCCTTACACCTATAGGAACAAAACTGAGGGTATCACCGCCGCCGCCTCCTTACACCCATAGGGGGACAACTGAGGTAATCACCGACGCCGCCTCCTTACACCTATAGGAACGAAAATGAGGTATCACCAAATGGCCTCCTTACACCTATAGGAACGAGACGGAGGTATCACCGAAGGGGCCCCCCTCCTTACACCTATAGGAGACGAGACTGAGGTATCACCGAAGGCCGCCTCCTTACACCTATAGGGAACAAAACGAGGTATCACCGAACGCCGCCTCCTTACACCTAAAGGGGGACAGACGGGGGTATCACCGAAAGGCCGCCCTCCTTACACCCATAGGGGGACGAGACGGGGGTATCACCGACGCCGCCTCCTTACACCTATAGGAGACAGACGAGTATCACCGAACGCCGCCTCCTTACACCATAGGGAAGAACAGAGGGATCACCGAACGCCGCCTCCTTACACCTATAGGAACAGAAAGAGGATCACCGAGCGCCGCCTCCTTACACCTATAGGACACAAGACTGAAGTTGTATCACCGAGCGCCGCCTCCTTACACCTATAGGACAAGACTGAGTGTATCACGCGCCCTCCTTACACCCCATAGGGGGCGAGACGAGTATCACCGCCGCCCTTCTTTAAACCTATAGGGAACAGACGGAGTATCACCGACCGCCTCCTTACACCATAGGAACAGATGAGGTATCACCAAACCCGCCTCCTTTCACCTATAGGGAGACGAGACGGGTATCACCAAGCCGCCTCCTTACACCCATAGGAAAGAACTGAGGTATCACCAACGCCGCCTCCCTTACACCTAAGGACCACAAGACGAGGATCACCGGCGCCCCCTCCTTCACCTATAGGACACAAAACTGAAAATACACCGAGCGCCCGCCCCCCTTACACCTATAGGTACAAGACTGAGGTTTTACGAGCGCCTCCCCTTACACCTTTGGGAGACGAGACTGAGGTATCACCGAACGCCTCCATACACCTATAGGGAACAAGACTGAGGCACACCGAGCCCGCCCCTTCCTTACACCTATAGGAGACGAGGAGGTATCCCAAACCCCCTCCTTACACCATAGGAAAACGAGACGAGGATCACCGAAAGCCGCCTCCTTCACCTATAGGAGACGAGAGGGGGTAACACCGACCCCCGCCTCCTTTCACCAAAGGGGAAACGAGAATGAGGTTCCTTAAAAAAAAATATAAAGCCCCTCCTTACACCATAGGACACAAAAGAATTGATCACCGAGCCCCCCTACTTACACCTATAGGACAAGACTGAGGGTATCACCGAGGGGTCCTTCACCCATAGGAAAAAACTGAGGTTTATCGACCCTCCCCCTTACACCCAAGACACAAGACTGAGGGATCACCGACCCGCCCCTTACACCTATAGGACACAAGACTGAGGTTATCACCGAGGCCGCCTCCCTTTCACCTAAGGGCAAACTGAGGGTTTACGAGGCCCCTCCTTACACCTAAGGAGACAGACTGAGGATCACCGACGCCCCTCCTTACACCCATAGGGAGACGAGAGGAATCACCAAAACCCCCCTCCTTACACCTATAGGGGAAGAACGGGGGTATCACCGACCCGCCCCTTACACCAAAGGAACAACTAGGATCACCGAGCGCCCCTCCTTACACCTATGGGAGACAAAACTAGGATCACCGACGCCTCCCCCTTTCACCATAGGAACCAGACTGAGGATCCCGGGGCCCCTTACACCATAAGGGGGAGAGACAGGGGACACCGACGCCGCCTCCTTACACCCAAAGGGGGACAAAAAGGGTATCACCGACGCCTCCTTTCACCAAGGAAAAGACGGATAACACCGAGGCCGCCTCCTTAACCTAAAGGGGGCAGACGAGGTTTACGAGCCCCTCCTTACACCTATAGGGGAAAGACTGAGGTTTACGAGCCCCTCCTTACACCTAAGGGGAAAAAGACGAGGGAACCCGAGCGCCGGCACCTACCCCTTTGGGGGGCCCACAAGATGAGGGGGAAATCCGAGCCCCCCTCCCCTCCCCCTATTGGCCCAACTGGTTTTAACGCGCGCCCCCCCCTTCCTCCCCCTAAATAGGAGCCCAACCCCGGTTTTCCCCCCCCAACCGCGCCCTACACCCTTGGACAAGCGAGTTTACACCCCCCTCCCCCCCTACAATTGAGACCAATGGTTTCCCCCCCAAACCCCCCCCTTACACCTGGCCTTTAACATCGAACCCGGGCCTCCCTTCACAAAAGGGGGCCCCCCCAACCCCGGTTTTCCCCCCCA
>JAODAL010075501.1:0-13972 GCA_025379985.1 Phyllomedusa bahiana
GGTTTTTTCCCAAGGTACAGGCAGCGGGACGTCTGGAGCTGTAACTCGGTCGGGGCCCTAATGTCCTTTAGGGCCCCATGGGGAATGTGTTCCCTGCCCGGACCCCAACAATTGGACAGGAGAGGCTTTCTCCTCACGTTGAAAAACTGCTGTCGGGCCCCAATGCCCGCCCTCTCCTCCACCACCCCCCATTCGCCTCACAAGTATGCCCATCATACCAATGTGTGGGGAAGCGGGTCACGAGTTTACCCCTGCTTGCCTCGGCGAAAAAGTCAAGGGGGAGGAATGCTCCGCGTCATGCAGCAAGAAATCGATGTGGGTTTTCCGCCCCAACTGCAAATCGGAACCAGGGTGACGGACAATGGGGGGAAAAATGGTGTCCGCGTGCCCGAGGGGGATGGTATGCGCCCTGATGGGCAAGGTTAAATTTGGTTGTAAAAAGGTTTAAAGTCTTTCCACCGTCTTCAGAACATTGAAAATGGCAGGAAAACTGTGCATGATTTTACCCATTTAAAAAGCAGGAACACCTCCTCGAGTTGCAGGGGCGAACGGCCCCCCCCAAACGCTTGATATGGATTTTTCACCCCTAAAATTCACCCTGACTGTTGGCCCGATGTTGAACAGGAAAGGCCATTAACGATTTTTTGATGACCCCAGCAGACAAAAGTACCCCCCGTGTAACTTTGAGTCACCCAGTGGCGTCATGGTAAACCCCTGCCGTTTGTTGGGGCCCTTCGAGGAGGCCAGTTATTTGTCAGTCGCCGGACTACGGGATGAAAAAACGTCTTTCCCACTGTTTCATGCCCGGGAACAGATGTGAAAAATCTGTCTGGGAGGGGACTGGGATTGGGATAATCTGTGGCCACATGAGTCGGTGGGGAGAAAGGGAGGAGGAGGGGAGGGGAAATTGGAGCGAAGCATTTTGGTGAAATGAGTGGATTTTTCCCCGGGACAAGAGAGGAGGGGGGAGCAGTGGAGGGGTGGATGGAGTGGGAAGGAGGAGTGATCCCCAAGACGTGGGTTTTAAATGGAAATGGGGAGGGAGCCCCCGGGTACTTGTGCAGATGTCCCCCCGATGCTTATTTTCCCGGTAGTGAAAAGGGAAAGTCGATCCGGGAGGGTGATTTGGGTCTCCCCCTATTGGACCCCCGCTAGGTCCAATGGGAGCCCTTTTTCCAGCTATTGGAGGGAAGAAAACTCAAATATTGGGAAATTCCGTAAAAGTTGGCGCTGCCCAGTGGGTGCTTTGACAGGTTGCCGGGGGGGTTCCCAGCGTCACGTTTTCTGGCGGTGGGGGAAGGGGGGGGGGGTGGAGCGTACCGGGTCCCCCCACATAATAAGTTGGGGGTCACTAATGGCAGTTCCTTCACCCCCCTGTGAGGAGGGCAGTCACAGCCAGCAGCAGCAGCAGGACTGGAGCATTCCCGAACCACAGGTTGTGGCCTACTTGGACAGCACTCTGCCCAGTTAGAAGATCCGTGGGATATGGGGAGCCAAACTGGATGTGTGGCGCAATTGCGAGTTGCTGGAGAAGTGTCTGCCGGCCGTAGTGTGGCATCAGAGCGGGTGTTCAGTGCGGCGGGGGCCATGTTACCCAAGGAGAACCGTTGTCACGGGAAATTTTTGAACGACTGGGCCTTTGTCAGATGAATCAGGCGTGGATCGGCAGGATTTCCACAACCATGCCTTAGGCGTCAGTTGGGTTCAAACTACCTTTCTCAGCACTATTTGATGCCGCCACCGCTGATGCCACACATCTGTGATAGTTTCTCCTCTGCTACCACCGTCTTTACCAGGACTGGTATTGCACCACCTCAACATTCGTCATTGTGACTCTATGTGTCATGCTGCTGCTGCTGTTGCTGTTGCCGTGACATCACCACTGTGTCATTGTGCCACTCTGCGGCCTGGTACTGTTTTGCCCCCTCCAGAATGTGATTGTGCCCTCTTGACTCATGCTGTTGCTCCTGTCATCACTCATCTCTGTCATTGTGCACTGCTGACTATGCTGCTGCCGCCCTGACCCCGCTCTCAGTCATTGTGCGCTCTGTGGCTAATATATTTTGCCCCCTGCGAATGTCATTGTGCCACTCTTGACTCATGTGTGCTGTGATTGTCGTGCCCCCCACACTGTGTCATTGTGCCACTGTTGACCTCATGCTGCTGCCGTGGCTGCTGCCCTGCCTCCACACTGTGGCCTACTCTGTTTTGCCACCTACCAGAATTTGTCAATTGTGCACTGTCCTGACCTCATGCTGTGCCGTGGCTGCTGCCGTGCCCTCCACACTGTGTCATTGTGCCACACTGTCTGTCCTTATGATGCTGACTGTTGCTCTGCACGTGCCTCACACTGTGTCATTGTACCACTCTTTGGCCTACTCCTTTTTGCCACGACTCCAGAATTTGTCATTGTGCCACTCATGACCTCATACTGTACCGCTGAGATCCTCCACTGTGTGATTGTGCCACTCTGGTGCCCTATTACTGTTTTTCCACCCTCCATAATGTCATTGTGCACTGTCTGACCTCATACTGCTGCCGCCGTGATCTCTCCACACTGTATCATGTGCCACTCTGTGGCCTAATTACTGTTTTGCCGCTCCAATAATGTCATTGTTGCAACTGCCTGACCTATATGATGCCGCCGTGACACCCACTGTGTGATTTGTGCGCCTATTGTGCCCTAATACTGTCTTGCCGCAGCTTATGTCTTTGTGTGCCACGGTATCGAACCTCATACTGCTGCCGCGTGACCTCCACACTGTGTGATTGTGCCCACTCTGTGGACCTAATACTGTCTTGCCGCACTCCATATTGTCATTGTGCACTGTCTGAACCTTCATAATGCTGCTGCCGTGACCTCCACACTGTTTCATTGCGTGCCTCTCTGTGGCCTAATACTGTTTTGGCCACCTCCAGAATGCCAATTGTGCCACTGTCTGAACCTCATACTGCCTGCCACCGGTGACTCCACCTGTGTGACTTGTGCCACTCTGTGCACATAATACTGTTTTCCGAACTCCATAATGTCATTGTGCCACTGTCTGACCTCTATGCATGCCGCCGTGACATCCAAACTGTATCATTGTGCCCACTCTGTGGACTAATACTCGTTTGCCAGCCTCCATAATGTATTGTGCCACTGCCTGACTCCTCTTACTGCTGGCCGTGACCCCACACTGTGTGGATTGTGCCACTCTGTGGCCTAATAATGTTTTGCCACCATACTGTATTGCAATCTGTGCCAACTGTCTGTCATCATACTGCTGCCGCCGTTGGACCTCCACACTGTGGGGTGATTGTGCCACTCTGTGGCCCTAATACTGCTTTTGCCGCCTCCAGAATGTCATTGTGCACTGCCTGACCTCATGCTCTGCTGCTGCAATGAACTCACACTGTGTGCATTGTGCCACTCTGTGGCCTAATACTGTTTTGCCGCCTCAGAATGTCATTTGTGCCACTGCCTGTCCTCATGCTGCTGTGGGGCTGACCGCCGTCACCTCACAACTCTACTCTCTAATTTGCACCTGAGCTATCAGCTGTTTTTTTACAGCTTTCGCTAGCATGGACTTTATACGGCTACATTCCCGCTGAGTTTTTTGCATTCAGTTTTGCCCTCTTAAGTGACCAGGGATTTTTATAAGTGAAGCGATTCTAAGAGCGGCGGCAGGGTCATCTGACGAGAAATACTAAAACAAACATTGTATGAAGACCAAACCAAGCTCACTCTGCCTTATTTAACCACTGGCACAACGTTCTACAGCACCCTGCAGGCCTCGGGCAGCCTGGAAATAGGATGTTTTTAACCGTGATTCGTTGCCGAAGTAATTCGGACCGAAACGAATTTTGTCGGAAAAAACAAAAAAAACTCGGCGAAGTGACAGATCCGAATTTTTGAGAAATTCGGCCATCTTAGTAATAGTATATAAAAAATTAATGTTCCAAAAACCGAATCTTAATTTTCACGCTTGCTGCAACCAAGAAGGACAAAACCACAATAGTAGCTAGATAATTTACTTGAAGAGAGTTTGCAATTGATTTAGTGTTTGATTTGGAAAGAGCTTGTACCTGAAGAATTGAAAAATACCTGACCAGGGGATGCAATAAAGTAACAATTCTACAGGATTTAAAAAAAAAAAAAAAAAAAAAACTAAATTATTACAATGTGGTTTTATGTACTTTTTGTAGACAGAGATTTGGGATAAGTGATTGGCTAGGATTTTGATCTCTAGATATGATTTTACAGACCTGATCAAGTATAGAATAAAGGATAGCATATTCCTTAAAATTGGAAGATGTTTAAGGTTTTGCAAGAAGTCAGTTCCTTACAGCTACTGAGTCACGGGGAGAGGGAGGGGGTACTGAGACGAGACAAGCAAGTGTACAGGGAGCGTCTACAATGTTTACCTAAATAATTACATTGAACCAGTGCGATTCTCTATACAAAAGACAGGATATTTCTCCACTGTCCCATGCTAGCTCCTTCATGTTCTCTGTCATCAGATAAGAAGTGCAGACAGCGCAAGCCTGGCCAAATCAGCTTCTGGTCATGTGTAAAGTAAGCTGTCAGGTAACTAAGGGCATGGAAAGAAAGCTGTAGCTCTATGAGGCTTCACTTTTTTTAATCACATATAATGTTTTAGAAAGGATTAAATTCCCATCTTGAAGATCCCATTGGTCCAACCATTATCTATTGTGGCATAATACTTTAAGGATGATGTTTGTTTTTTCAAATTTAAACTCACAGCTATATTATGTACAACTGTAAGTAAGATAATTTGGGCCTTTTTGAAGAAGGGGCAACATGTCTCTTGAAGTGCACTGGGCATTGGTGTTGTGTTTTTATGAGTTTAGTGATTTTTATGAGTTTAGTGTGGTTATCGCCTATGACTATAGTTGTGAAAGATCTCGCTTTTTTTCCTGTATATAAGGCTTCCACGAGGTACTACATTTGCATTTGGCACACAAGGAAGTTCTCATGTTGGTATCACATTTTCGGTTTTACCTGCTGTAGGTTTTTTAAAGGTGAGGAATTAATTAATTTCAAAAATTGATTCGGACGATTCCTCCCTAAATTTTTCATACAAACATGTATTTTGTCATGAATTTCATCAAAAAAACAGCAATTCCAGGCTGCAGAGAGCTTTATTGGTGTGCTGTAGAACATTGTGTCATGCTCAAAATATGCACACGGGAGCATGGATTTGGTATTGAAAACAATGCCTGTGTTTTAGGTACGACATGCTGCTGACAAGAGCGCCAGCTCTTAGAATCAAACTTCACTTATCTGGCTGTTATGACCAAATAACTGAATTGGGACAAGCTGCCTGAAGAGGTAATGTCATCGCCAGCTAGAAAGAACTGAGCTCAGAGCCAAGATCCTACTATAGCGTCAAAGAACGCAATAGTAGGTTTCTGGAGCTGACACAGGTGCAGACAGCTAAGGGACATCACAAGCTGGGGTCACTCTGTGAGGACCAGAGCTAACGATGTAATCTAGCGACGTGAGTTGACAGCAATCCAATGGATCTTGAATGTTAAATAGGTCATTACTTTCACCCAGATCGCATTGACGAAACCCAGCCAAGAGTCGGTGGGTTCTGTAGGCACAACACACTAGTTGGCATTGTCGGGAGCAGGTTAGGGGCCTCACCTGTGCTCAACCCGCCTCTTTCCCGTTCGGTTCCCATATCCAGAAGAAATACTATGTGCTGTAGTCAGGCACTATGTTGCGAGTAGTCAGGCTCTGTACAATGAGACCGCTGAGGAGGACAGCAGTGACAATTAAACACTAATTGATGTAGCCGGGTGAAGCAGGGGCTTCATTCATCTTAATCATAATATTTATCATCGGGAGAAGAGGACAGGCAGCCTGCGCGGCCGTCACGGACTGCGGTGCGCGGCGAAGTAGGTAGTGTGGCTGAGAGTCAGCAGGGTGGCAGCAGCATGAGGTTGGGAGCAAAACGGCCATGGGGAAGACCACCCGCTTTGCAGGTCCCAGAAAGTAGTAGTGCAGGGGCTCACTGAGGCAGAGGTGGTAGCAGTCCAGTCAGCGCGGTGCATTGGTGGTAAAATCACCTACTCGGTGGTGTGGCAGTTTTGTGCCAAGCCTATGGAGGAGGCGAACATGTGTATATGTAGAATCTGTGGACAGAAAGAGAAGCCTGGCCAGGGACCTAACATTGGCACCACGGTCATGTATCAACATGCAGCGTCACCATCCAGTGGCCTGGCGAGAAACGTGTCTTCAGATGTGGTGGTACATCTTGCCATAGCTGCAGAAACAACGAGTGGCACGCGTTGCATTTCAGGCAGTCAAGGTTCCACCATCTCTGCTGATGGGAGTTCTGTGTCTTTACCATCATCTACCGGTCCAGATGCTCCTGCTCCTCGCCACTCATGGTTAGAGATGGGCGAATTGATTCTAACTGAAAAACCAAAAAAAAAAAAATAAAAAAAAAAAAAAAAAAAATAAAAAAATTGGAATTTGTTTAAGAATTTCGGAAATCTTCGGTTCTGAACGACATAGTAGAGTTGGGTACTTCGGGTGAATAAAGTGCTGACTTTTTTGATTGATAAAATGGCTAGCGAGCACATGGCCGGTACATGGGGCAATAGGAATCTCTGGGAGAAGAAGGGCAAGCCTGCATGACATGTGCAGAGAGATGAGCCCAATTACAGTAGACCGGCGGGATTACTGTGACGATCACAGCCAACTATATATGTCGGCGCGCGACGCTGGGAAGCCTCATACAATCTCACTGTAATGAGTTGGGAAAGGTGCCTGCCAGTGGTGCTTATATTAGCTGATACTAAAGAACTCATTCTTTATACAGCAATTTTATCGGGGGAGGTCTGTCTCTTCTTGTCTAGACGGACTGCTTCTCTTAACGTTCATATTTCTGATTTTGTGCGGGTATTGGCATATGAAGTCTAGTGTGTGTCCACGTACAGCTGCATTTACATTGTTAATGCTATATGCTCACAGCACATGGAATATCACATGGTGTGATCTAAGCTGTTCTGTTGAATTCATTTAAAGAAAACCAGCGTCTTTTACAGTAACAATACCACTTCATTTCTTGGCGCTGCTCAATTCTTTTGCGCAATTTTTACTCCTGGGCTTAATTAGCGTTGTTCTGTGTGTCGTGAATAAAGTATAACGATTATTTCACGCCAAAAAAGACATTTTTCCTGAAGCATAATTCACAAGCGAAAGTTAATTACAAGTTTTACTCTTTTTGTAATTTCCCGACAAAATAACTTCGGTCCGAAAATTCGGCGAAGTGAGCGAACCGAATTTTTGAGAAATTCGCCCATCTCTACTCATGGTTCCAGCAGTCATTCACCGAGATGATTGTCAAGAGACCAGCATTATTTGTCTAGCAATCCCAAGGTGCAGAAGTTGACATGCTCCTATCCAATGTTTGGTGGTACTGCAGTTCCTCCCTTTTCATAGTCGGTGTGTACTCTGCACCCTTTTCTGAGAATGATGGCTTGATGTTGAGCCTGAGGTTGATAGTCCCATAGCCAGCATTTCTTTTTGAAAAAGGAAGTACCAGCCCTGTCCTAATATGTAATAAGCAGGAAGTGGGCGAGTCTTTGAGCCTGTACTGTGTTCTTCCAAAGTGTACGGCAGCTAGCGGATGTGGGCATTGTAACTACAGTCAGGGAACAGCTTACGTGGTCTTTGTATCGCTCACTGGGTGAATGCACGCTTCCTGCCCAGTTCATACAAGCTAAAACTTGGACAGAAACAGAAGACTCTTCACAACGTTGTCATACTGATGATCCTGTTTCTCTTTTTACACCAATGTCCCGCCTCTCCACCACTTCAGCATTCACAAGTCCTTAGTGCCTCCTCACCATCATACCACATGTTGCAGGGAACGGTGGTGTCACGCAGTTCTACACCTGGTTTGCCTGGGCAAACGAAGTCATGAAAGACTAAATCGATTTTTGACTTTCTCTGCGACAACTGAAAATTGCAACCATGGTGACAGACAATGGAAGATAACATTGTGTCATGCTGCTGCAGAGGCAGGGATGAGCCATTTTGGTGTGTCGTGCTATGCATTGGCGCACGTTTTTAATCTGTGTTGTCAAACGGTTCCTAATGTCCTTCCACCCATCTGCAAGACGTTCAAAAAATGGACAGGAAACCTTTGCATGCACTTCAGCATTCCTACATTGCCAAGCACACCCCTCCCTGAGCTGCATAGAACAGAGAAGAAACTTATGACAGACAAAAAACAGTGCACAAACCAGAGAGAAAGCTATGAAACAGAAAAAGGACATTAATGATTTCTTGATGTTCCAAGCAGACAGGATACTCCACTGTGTAATTTGATGTCAGCCCAGTGGAGCTCATGCATGACACCTGCCGTTTGCTCGGTCTTTGAGGAGGCAACGTTATTTGTCAGTCGCCAGGACTGCAGGATGAATAACGTAATTCATCAAACAGATGCCGCGCCAAATCTGTCTGTTCAGGGGACTGGAGTAGTGGCGACTACATCTCACGGCCACATGAGTCCATTGGGGGGCCATGTATGGGCAGCCAAGTGAAGGGATTAGCAGTTCGCGGGGCAGCGGGCAGAGGAGAAACAAGGAGAGAGGTGAAACAGACGGGCAGAAGAGTTAAAGGGGTTGTCTCACTACGAAGATCATAGTTGAAAATGTGGGGACCAAAATATTCTAAGGATGTACGTCCTTGGTTAATATTGGCAAAAAGTGATACCTGGTTTTTAGAGAACGGCACTTGTTTAAATGTGCTTAGCAATCGGTGTTTTTTTCTGGTCCAGGGATGCATTCAATATCCTGCCCAGGTCGCTGCACATTTGCCAAAGGAAGGCCAGTTAAGAGGAGGGGCAGGGATGTGTTTGTATTGGGAAGGCAAGTAGGAGACAAAACAGTGGTGAGGCACTGTTGCAGGGGGGTTGTGTGTATTGGCAGCGACCAGGCAGGGACAAGTGGCAGTTGAAGAGCGGGGAGAGGGTGTTTGTATTGGCGCCACAGGGATGTGTGTATTGTATTGCAGCCACAGGGATAGAGGAGAGAGAGGCAGTGGAAGAGGATATCAATTCACACACCCCCTGCAAGGGACTCTCACTGCTTCTCCTACGTGGCTGCCAATACACACACTGCACGTCCTTTGCATGGCATGAACTGCGGCAGGAGAGATATGGTTGACAGGACCAGTAAACAAACACCGTTGCTATGACTCATTGTAAAAAGCACGTTCTCTCGATCCTAGAAAGTTGCCAATTGTATCCTAGGTATACGATCGCTTAGATTGGTGGTCCCCACATTTTAATTATGTATTTGTAGTGAGATATCCACTTTAAGGATGAGTGAAGAGTATGTGGAGGGTGATGAGGGTAATAATTAATTCTTTTGGATCAGATTAAGGTAACCTAAAGATAGAACCTTGAGGATTTCAGGCATGTATGGAGGCAGGAATATTAAACACCCTGGATTTACATTCACTAATACCCCACATTTAAGCGGGATAAATTGACTCTGGCCACAGAATTAAAATACCCTTCAGAATGAATTGACTTCAGGCGTGTATGGGGCAGAAACCCAACACACACCAAGGTGTAGCCTCAGAATGCCCCACAAAAAGAGATAAATGAACTCATGGGCACAGTTGCAATATAGATCCAAATAAAAAATGCTGGTTCAGGATCAGGTATGTATATGCACTCATTGTGAAGGTCTTCCTCCCCTAGTAGCTCACAAAATCTGAAGTATTTTGCACAGAGGTGCAAATGTAGTGATGCTACGAATAGACACTTGTGACTTAGCGTGACAAAGGGTGAAGTGGCAGAATTTAAAATGGTAGGCGTATTTATAGGACATCAGAAGCTGGCTTGTCTGCCTGATTGGCTGCATGTCGCAACACTGTCAAACTTGAGGGTGTTCTTTCTTCCTCCCTATAGATTCTCTGCCATGTCACGCCATGTGTCGCTGGCACATTTTATCTATCGTTATTGTGATTCGCAATGAACTTAGCCTTCGGCTGAATCGATTCTCCCTGAAAACATCTAAACGAACTCCCACCTTCGTTAGATTCAAATCAAAAATCCTAGAGATCATCTTAGCAAAACATTTCAATGATACCAAGAGGAACATCAGTAATAAAACTGAGGTGGTGCATATTAGAAGGTACAGATCAAAATGAAAACACGATTATGGATCAGATTGCTGCACCAGGGAGGATTTTTGGATTATAAGTTAGAATCCTTATATAAACAAAGGGTCAAATGAAGTTTTTAATCTAAGATGTTATTTCTTGGTACATTTGTAATAGTGGTTTTGAAAAAAAAAAAAAGGTAGTAGACATTTGTGTCATGTGATACGTAAATGAGTAGTATATGAAGGGAGGTACATGCTTGAAAAAGGAAACTTACGTTATACACTCGAGTATAAGCAGAGTTTTTCAGCAAAAAAAATGTGCTAAAAAATCTGACTTCGGCTTATACTCAAGACACTGTTGGCGCACAGTTACTGCAATGACTCAGGCGCCGGCAGGGACACTTCAGCTATACGCGACTCCTCAGGGAGAGCATATAGCTGAATGCCGAGTCAGCTGACAGCGTCCGGGTGGTGTCGGCGATCTCTTCACCCGTATGTGACTCCTCTCAGAGTGCATACAAGTGAAGATCACCACTGCTGTCGAGCAGAGAGTGGCAGTATCCGCCACAGGGGCCTTGTGTGTATTCACTCATGTGATGCACTAATGTGCTCTGTGCTAGCCTGACAGACAGAGCCACCCCAGGATTCGGGCAGTGTTGAAAAGGTAGTTGTTTTTTTTTGTTTTACTCGTCATTGGGGAGACAATTATCTGCCTATAAACCTGCTATAACTGACTATACAGCCTGATGCGAGGGACAATTACCTGCCTATGGGGGACAAGTATACTAGCTCTGGGGGTTACATTACCTCTATGGGACATACACATGCACTTTTTGGACATATTACTGAACTTTGTGCGTACCTTTTTTACTGTTATGGGGGAGATTAAAATTGCCTATTTCCTTGCCTATTGTAATTTTTTGAACCATTTTTATTTTCGATATTTACAATAGACGATGCATTTTCCACCCTAGGCTTATAATACGAAGTCAATGTTTTAACTTTGTGTTTGGAGTATTAACTGTAGGTTGCATGGCTTATTAATTCGGGTAGCCTTTTACTCGTTTTATGCACCGGTCAGTTTTCTGATACGTCGCAATGTATGTATGTATCATTCTGCTCTCTGAATATGATGGACTGTATAGAATGCTAAAAGAGTTCACCCTTGGATTGAAGGATCTGTGTATATTGTCATATATTTGTGTTGTATCTAGGGTTTTCTATGAAAATTCTGTTAAACTTTTGCTTTATAGCGTAGATGCTTACGTATAACATTTGTTGGCAAAAATTGGCAAAAAAGTGAAAAATAATATAATAAGCCTCCACTCTTACACTTAATTGAACAGCCTATAATGGCAGATTTGGCTATTTTATAGGCAAAGAGGGACACCACTATTGATAGCCTGGTCCTCATTGAAGATGTGGTTTTTCTTTTCTTAGGAAATCTTATGGCTGCTACTCGATTCAAGACCGTGACCTTTTTGCTTGTGTACATCAACCTAATAAACATGAGCTATTAGGGCTCATGGAGAACCAGGTTCTAATTTGTAGTATACAAGAGAGAAAAAGATTGTTCCACATCTGCAGTCTCGCAAAACAAGAATGTAACGCACTGGAGTAGTCGAATTAGCTGGACCACGCAAGACGGTGCTAACTGGCCACGTCCGGAAGAGGATGTCTAAAGTAGGTCCCGGTATTCGACAGAGCACGCCGCAAGGGCTCCCGGATGGTACTTGCTGTGGCGGGAGTCCTACCAGTTCGTAACCCTGAAGCGCGGTCTCAGCTTGGCAATGGCTGCCATGTAAGTCCAGCGCGGTATGCTTTTTCTATGGCACGAGGATATAGATCAGCAGGGATGTGACGTAAGGACCAAGTGACATATAATAGGGTCAGCGCTTGGGCAAATTAGCCAATTCCGCATCACCTAGCCCTTTAAAATTTACGAAAGCAGAGTGCGCGCACTAGGGAGTGGGCATGGGGCCCGGGCAGTGGAAGATGGACTGGAAGGAGCGCGGCAGGAGTTAGTAACATGCAGGCACAAGCAGTCGCGGACGCAGCCCCTCCCCAGCGTGAGCTAGAGGATGGGACACGGTGCGCCTGGCTGCGCCCAACGGGTCCGGGCCGCAGGGCCACCTCATAAACGATACCCCCTTAGGCCTTCCTCCTTTTTCATGGCAAAGTAAAACTGAGGACAAAGTTCATGATGCCAAAATATTAGACTCTGCTCCAGGACATTCACTTCTCGGGCAGAAACCATTCCAATACAAACATGGAAGAAATGCTTTCCTTGACCGTCTTAATGACAAGGATGTCTTCTACTTGAGATATCTGCGAGTCATGCTACCGGAGGTGGGAAAGGTACTTATCCTTTTAAAAACGGTTCAAGACCAGAGGCATTGAGGAGGGTGGACATGAATATGGAGTGATGGGGTAACACAAAGCTTGTAAGTAAACGGGATAATCTGCCGTGAAATTCCTGAAAGTACCAGGAAACCGTTGCACCCAACTTATAAACTGGGAATCTTCAAACGCACACTACTTGCGCGGACAACAAACCTTGTCCCCTGGGAGGAAAGGGGGGGAGGTATCCTCTTCATGTCTGCGTGTGTTTTTATACATGAAGAAGCCCGGAGTAAGGACCGACGAGTCTCTTGCCAAAGGTACTTGATATCATGTACTTGGTCGTCCACCGCAGGCAAATCTGAAGACACGGGCAGGGAAAGGGGAGTGTGTGGGTGGCCACCATAGATCACAAAAAACTGAGAAACATCAGCTGTGTCAGAATCCCGATGATTGTAGAAGAACTCAGCCCATGGAAGCAGACCCGGGCCAGTTGGCCTGGTAAACTGGAAACAAGATGGCATAGGTATTCCCCCAGAATCTGGTTTACCCTCTCCACTTGCCTGTTGGTCTCAATATGATAAGCCGACGAGAAGTCCAACTTGACTTGCAAGTGAGAGCACAGAGCACGCCAGAATTTGGAGATGAATTGAACTCGCCTTTCCGAAATGATGTGCAAGGGTAAACCATGCAGGCGGAAAATGTGCTGGAAGAAGTGGAAACCCCCCAGTTTGAGGAGCAGAAGGAAGACCGGGTAGAGGCACGAAGTGGGACATTTTCGAGAACCCTGTCTGTGACCACCCAAGTGACATTGTTTTTCGAGGAAGGTGGATGAAATCCATGGCTATATGTGTCCATGGACACTTTGGAATGGACAGAGGCTGTAGGAGACCCGCAGGTTTGAGGCAAGGAACCTTGTCACGGGCACACATGGAACAGGAAAGAATAAAATCCTTGACATCCCAATCCAAATTTGGCCACCAGTTGGGCCGCAAGATAAAAGAGTAGGATTTTCGGACTACAAGGTGACCGGCCAGAAAAGAACAATGGTCCCACTCCAGAATTCTCCTCCAGAGAGCTGGATGTACGTAAGACTTGCCCGGGGGAACACGATGGAGATCTACAAGAGCCGCATGGATCAAACATTCAGGGGAAATAATGTGCTGAGGAACAGATTATTTCTTCTCTGATGACATCCGAAGCATAGTAGAGGGCATCGGCCTTGATGTTCTTCTCAACAGGTTGAAAGTGAATCCGGAAGTTGAATCGTGAGAAAAAGAGATACCACCTGGCTTGGCGAGGATTAAGATGCTGAGCCTACTGGAGATTCTTGTGGTCCGTGTATACATCAATCGGATGACGAGCTCCCTCCAGGAGATGACGCCACTCCTCCAGGGACAACTTGAAGGCAAGCAACTCCGGTCCCCGATGGCATAGTTTCTCTCTGCCGGCGAGAAATGTCTGGGAGAAAACCCACAGTAAGATCTTCCCCGGC
>JAODAL010075502.1:0-13972 GCA_025379985.1 Phyllomedusa bahiana
ACCTTTCAATTCCTTGGGTATAAAATTCTGTTTTTAAGATTACGAAAAGCTCGTCAATAAACAAGCTGGGTGGAAAAAACTCAAAAAACCCCTAACGTTAGTTTTGATAAAATAAAGGGTATTTTTTGCACCTTTAAATTTCCCCCTGGGAGAATATAAATTGCGTTTTAAAATTTTTACGTAGATCGCGTCAAAAAAACAATGGGGTGCGCAAAAAGAAAAAAAAAACCCGTAACTTTTAAAAGTTTTGGTTAAAAAACGGTTTTTTTTTGCCCCTTTCAATTCCCCTGTGAGAATATAAAAATTGCTTTTTAAATTTACGTAGTGCTCGTCAATGAAAAAGCTGGGTGTGAAAAAGTCAAAAAAACTAACTTTTATGTTTGTATTAAAAACGGATTTTTTGCCCCCTTTTAAATTCCTTGGTAATATAGAATTGCTTTTTTAAGATTTACGTAGATGCTGCGTCAATAAAACAATCTGGGTCCCAAAAAGTCAAAAAAAAAACTAATGTGATTTTTTGTTGATACAGGGTATTTGGAAAACAAAAACCTGTGCTGACTACAAGATTGCTGGATTGTAATTTAACGCAAGGGGATATACAACATCACAGGGGGGAATGGGTAAAATTTAAAATGAAACCTATCTGAAATGTTATGAAAAAAAAGGGGAAAGTTTTTTGGCAGCTAACAAAGAGACCGGCTTTACTAGAAATGTTTGGGTATCCAATATAGTTTCAGGCTGCCCAATCCCCGGAAAAATTTTAAATAGAAAATTTTTTTAAATAATAAAGATTTCCACAAAAAGTCTACACTAAGTTTTGGGAAAAAATTTATCCAGTTTCCTTTATAGATAATTTCTTGTTCCCCCCGGGGGGCCCCCCCCCCCCGCTCCCCCCCCGTAAAAATTACAGCGGTAATGCTGCTTTAAAATTCTCTAGCTAATACATAAAATTTTCAAAAACTCTAATTAACAAATTGGAAGATCCAAACAATATGGGTTTCTCTGTGCAGAAATAGACAAAATTCGCTGAGCGTTTGGCCACAGGCAGAGCGCAGGTCCTACCCTAAGACGCTGAGGAATGAGGCTGAAACAGGGAAAAGCGTTCTATGTAAAACGAGGTATGTGATTTTTCCAGCCCAAACCAACCATACCCATCCCCCTCATGACTCGCACAAACCTCTCACCCGCTCATTCTGTAAAATATTTCTGGCCCCAAAATTTTCAGGAAGGCCGAAAAAGGGGCCCATCTTAATAGATGATGCCCGAAAAATTTTTAACCTTAATTACGAAAGATCGGAAATTTCGATCACCATAAAACCCTTGCCGATTTCAACTTTGTCGATAAAAATCGCTCAACACTAGTTACCATTTTATTTAAAACCCCCTCAGCCCAATTTGTTCTGGGTGGAAGGCAGAGGGAAAAGGGCAAAAGGTGATACCAGAGCCTTGCAAAGGGGCTCCCAAAAACGAAACAAACTAAACCCCCCTGTCAAAACAGTATTCTCTGGAAACCATGAGTTGACAATATGTTTGATAAAAAGTTCAGCAAGTTTTTTGGTGACGGAAAACCCCCCCAGCGGAACAAGATGGCACCTTTCTGAAACGATCCACACCCCCCAAAAACTGACTTCCCTCGAGTAGGGGAAGGTCTCATAAACCCTGGAGATGTGGGTCCACGAAGTTTTTGGACGGGTAGGGGAATAGTTACCCGGGGGACGTTCTGGGGAACCTTTGCCCCCGCGCAGACTTTCAAAGATGCGCGGCCCCAAACACGAGGCAATAACGCACCAGTAATATGAGAAATAAGCCCTTTTTGGCCCGACGCTCCAGGATGCCCAGATAACACGGAATCATGAAATTCTTTTAATACTCGTAACCGGAACTGAGTGGGAACAAAGACCTTCGAAACAGGACAATTAGCAGGTCTCATATCCTGGTGGGACTTAATCTCAGTGGCTAAATCAGGGGAAATAGCTGAGACAACAGTCTCCTTGGGCAATATAGGTACCGGATCCTCCTGGAAAGCGTGGCTGGCACAGAAGCTTCTAGATAGAGCATCAGCCTTCACATTTTTCGAACCAGGTCTGTAAGTAACAACAAAGTTGAAACGCGTAAAAAATAATGGCCAACACGCCTGACGTGGATTTAACCTTTTAGCACTCTCTAAAAAGTTGGGGTTCTTATATTCAGTAAGGACCGTGACTTGATGCTGGGCACCTTCGAGGAAGTGGCGCCATTCCTCGAAGGCCCACTTAATAGCCAACAGCACCCGATTCCCAACGTCATAATTCCTTTCAGCTGAGGAAAATTTACGTGAAAAGAAGGCACAAAGGCGAAGGTTAGTCATAGTAGCAGACCCCTGAGACAAGACCGGCCGTGCGCCATACTCGGAAGCATCAACCTCAACGACAAAGGGTTTGCTATGATCTGCTTGAATCAACACAGGAGCTGATACAAAACACTGCTTAAGCTTCTCAAATGCCTGAATGGCCTCAGGTTGCCAATTACTGAACTTCGCCCCCTTCTTAGTCATGTCAGTCAATGGCCGAACCAAAACAGAAAAATTACGAATAAATTTATGATAGTAATTAGCAAACCGTAGGAACCACTGCAGGGCCTTCAGAGATTAAGGGCGGACCCAATCGAGAATGGCCTGAATTTTACCGGGGTCCATACGAAATGAGTTAGGAGTCAGGATGTACCCAAGAAAAGGTACCTCCTGCACCCCGTAAACACATTTTTCAAGCTTGACAAACTATTTTCATTCAGGATTTGCAATACCTGTCGTACGTGTTTAACGTGGGACGACCAATCTTCCGAATAGATTAAAATGTCATCCAGGTAAACGACCATACAACAACCAATGAATTCCCCGGAAAACATCTTTAACCGGGTTTTCTTGGAACACCGCGGGAGCATTACACAACCCGAACGGCAATCACCAGATATTCAAAAGACCTTAGGAGTGTTAAAGCGGTTTTCCCACTCATCCCTTCTCGATACGATAAGGTTATAGGCCCCTCTAAGGTCCAACTTGGAAAACCACTTTGCTCCCTGGATTTGATTAACAGATCAGGGATAAAGGGGTAACGGTTTATTGGTTTTTTACCGTAATTTTTTTTAGTTCACGGTAATCTATGCATGGACGAGGCCTCCATCCTTTTTTCCTACAAAGAAAAACCCTGCCCCATAGGAGACACAAAAGGGTCGCTTTAAGGCCCATTTTTTTTGGCTATCTCCCAGACCTAGAGTTTATTATCCCCCTTTTGGAAATTCACTCCGCAATAGGTCAATGGCACGGGTCTAAAATCTAGGGGGTAGAATCCCTGTTTCTGAGAAAATACCTCAGAAAATTTCACGAAAAAACAGGAATTTGCTCCACCTCAGTATTGCCCAGTATGGTAGGAAGACATCGCACAAACACTGATCCCCCACTTGATTAAATTCCCCTGAATTCCAGTCAAACACTGGGTTAAGACTCTGAAGCCAGGGCAGCCCCAACACCACATCCGCGGCACCCCCCTCCATTATAAACAAAACTACACTTTTCAGTATGTATGGGATCCCACCAACATCTCAGCTCAGGAGTACATGTGGATTGTGCCCCTAGCCAGTGGAGTAGAGTCAATAAACCACTAACCCGCAGGGAATCAATAGAGGTCTCCAAGGTAGTCCCAGATTTGGCGAAGGACGCATCTATAAAAAATTGAAGCCCGATGCCAGAATCCACAAAAACGTTCCCAGAACCGGACCAAGACATGTATGAGACCTTAACTGGCAGCAAGTTTTTGGATACAATAGGAAATACCTGCTCGCCTAGGTGATCTTCCTGCAAAAAAACCTAGGCGCTGAGTCTTTCCCGGCTGGTCTTCCTTTTGGAGCACTCCCTGATGCCGTGTCCATCCTCACCACAGTAAAGCTATCCCTGGATACGCCGAGATCCTACGTCCCTGGCAACAATGCGAAAACCCCCACTTGCATGGCTCCTCGGAGTTTATAAACGGGAAAAAGCGGTGAGAGAGGGTTGGACACCGGCGGGAGCCTTTTCCGACATTCTCTCCCTAAAACGTCCCGTCCAACGGGCGGCTAAGCCATACCTCATCTAAAGTACCAGGGTAGGGGGGTAACCACCAAAAAATCCTTCACATGGTCAAACTAACCCTAGTCTAAATTTACATTTTGAGCTGGGTAGTTCACCCAAAACAACCAGCACCAAATTCGGAGCATATCCCCCCAGTCTTTTTAACCCTGCCTCAAGGTGTCAGCTGAAACCTCGGGCCACACTTCCCTATCCGGGTTTATCAAAAAGTACCCCAAGGGGCAAAAAAACCTTACCAGAAGATGTTCTGGCAATCAGGCGAAACGGAATGCCCACCCCTGGGGGGCCCCGAATAGGGGACAAAACCCCAATTCCACTTTTCCCTCTTTTGCCTGAGGTAAAAGGCGAATCCCTCCCCAAATGCCAAAAAGGCCTTTCCTTTTGCCGGGAAAAACCTGCAGGCAACTGATAGAGGTCAACAGGAAAAGGGTAGTCGGGGAAACCCCTTTTATTTGGGGGGTAAACCTGCTGTTCACCCGCAGCGGCAATCCGGACTCGGGGTTAGCCCCTCCCTCACTCCTACCAGAACGCCCATGGGGTTAAGTAGGTAGGCATGAGGGTTTTTTGGCCTGCGATAATGTCACTTCAAGGGGGGTACAGTGACCCCCTGACTGAACCCAGCCCACTGTCCCTGCCTATTGACGTCGCCTTGGGCGCAGACGGCAACCTGGGCGACACCCCTGCGCTGCTAAAGTGCTGGGGCCGTCAGGAGGAAGAATAGTCAGACAGTCCGTGTCAAAATCAAATCAGGAACGCCAAGCCACAAATCAGAACCAGAGGGATAAACGTAAACAAGCCGAGGTCAAACACGAACGGGAGCGAGGTAAAAATTCAGAAGACAAGCCGGGGTCAGGAGAACAAGCCGAGGTCAGGTACACGGATAACCAAAAGCAATACGCACAGGTATGAAGGCAGCAAGGAAATATCACAGGCGCACTCAGCCTCCAGGGAGATTAAATGTGATTCCCGGATACCGCCCCTGCAGCTGATTGGAGCGGCCTCCAGGTCCTCCCATTGGCTGGTGCGACATGCCCCCTGTCCGGAGTGGCTGGGCCTCTGTCACTCACAGAGCTGTCAGCAGCATGTGTAGCAGGATGGGGTCGCAAATCAGCTGCTGCAGCCTGTTGATCCTTGCAGCCTGAGCGCAGCCTAACCCTGACATTCAGTTTTCATAGCTAAGAGACATAAAACTAATGTATTAAAATAAAAAGACACATCATCTATCCAAGTCATTTATATATGAGAAATGTTTTTTCCATAGGTGACAGATATCTAGGCATTAGTCCAATTCTGTCCAGACAAGCCTGGCATATCCTTGGATATGGACTGCATTGTTTCAGTGATGTGTTATTTTAGGTCAGCGGTTCCCAAACTCCAGTCCTCATGCCCCACTAACAGGTCATGTTTTCTGGCTTTCCTTAGCAGTGCATAAGTGATTTAATTATGCTGCACAGGTGACTTAATTATTGTCAGTGCATTCTGTGGGATATCCTGAAAACATGACCTGTCGGTGGGGAGTGAGGACTACAGCTTGGGAACCCCTATTTTAGGTCATTCAAATCCTGTGGCTGGGGGAGACAGATAAACTGGGTCTTTGGAAGTTGCAGAGCATTAAATGTGGCAGTCGTGCAGACCACCGCAAAACTGGTGAACTGTTCTGTTATTTTTTTTTGGCATGGCTGATCCAACGTTCTGGTGCAGTTTAATTCAGCTATTGGGAAATATCCAAATGGAAATATGGAGGTGACCATCCTGCTGACAGATCTTCTTCTGTCTGTGGCAGAAGCCATTCCTTTTACACGTTCAGAAAGGAGCAGCCAGTGACAGTGTCCTTGGCAACAAAGAAGAGACTATGGGCGATATGCATGAATGGAGCTGCACTAGTTTTCTGGAGTACTTTGAACCAAAAAGAATGTATGAACAGGCGCATTCCAAACTTTGGTACGATAAGTGCCTTTGTAATGCGTCAAAGACACTTTTTAATGCGCCAAAGATTAGGGGCATTCTGGAGGAGTCGCACCACATTCATAGAAGTAGAAACAGCAATAAGGTAAAATATAGGACCGCGGCGCTCTCAGAGAATGGAAGATTAAACACTTAACTTTATAAAAGTGTTTATTGTTTAAAAGGAGAGATAAACTCTCATAGTAAAACACTAAAACTTAACGCGTTTCGCATGGTATACCCATGCTTCATCAGAAGTACAAACTGCAACTCCACATAGCCGGTTAATATAACGGTCTCATTGAATGTTAATTACATAATCAAGAAGTTTGTTCAATCAGAGTTCATGTTGTTAAATTCAAATTGAAAGAACCACTGCCAGTGGATAATAACCCCATCCGTCACAGAGCAATGCAATATAATCCATGCACATAAAAAGGTCATATTTTTTTTAAACATTCAAACTAGGAACATATAATTATCCTGCATTTAAAAACCGAGTCATTCCATTTAAAAATCACCCTAATATCTTTTGTTCCTTAACACATTTAACATACGTTCAGTGCACTCCCCCGGAACTGTTTATTCCATCTAGTGCTTGTTGTTCTTATCATGTTTCAATTAGATACCTTGTATTTAAAAGGCAATCCACATCCTTAGGCCTCGTACACACGGCTTATTTTGCCGCGGATTGGCGCCGTACTGCGCGCCGGATTTTCGCATCAGTACGGCGCCAATCCGTCTCAGTCATTACGGTAATCCACTGCTCTCATAGAGAACAGTGGATTCCGTCGCTCCTCCCCGCTCGGCGAATCCGCCGCGGGGGGAGAAAGTGACATGCACATTATTTACGGCGCGTACACGCCGTAAACAATGCATTGTCTATGGGGCCGGGAGGGGCGCCCCTGCCGCGCTCCGGCCACGCCCCCGTCCCGCCCCTTATTCACGGCGGATTTGTGAGCTCAATACGGCTCACAAATCCGTCGGGAATAAGCCGTGTGAACACGGCCTTAAAGGTAAATGTCAGTCTATAACTATCCGAGTGAGGGAGAGCCTTACATTTAATCATATGAGTTATTTCTATGATTATATGATTAAATATAATGATAGTCATATGATTAAATATAAGGCTCTCACTTACTCGGATAGTTATAGACTGACATTTACCTTTAAGGATGTGGATTGCCTTTTAAATACAAGGGTCGACATGCATGAATCTCGAGCGCTCGAACGTGAAAGCTGTGCCTCATGTATGTCGGCGCCCGAGGTGCGCTCATACATGCGGTATAAGGTCCACCGCTCCTCGCCAGTGTATGAGGCGCAGTGCGGGACTTAGGCGCAGAAGGACTGCGCCTAAGATTCACCGCCCGAGGAGGAGCGCTCTGAATACGAGGTGAAACGTTCCCTGCGCCTCGCCAGTGTGTGAATCGCAGTGCGGGACTTAGGCGCAGTGAGGGACTGTGCCTAAGATTCGCCGCCCGAGGAGGTGCGCTCATACATGCGGTGTAAAGTCCCCTGCACCTCGCCAGTGTGTGAGACGTAATGCGGGACTTAGGCGGAGAAGGACTGCGCCTAACATGTATTCCGATTCGAGACAGGCTGGAAAACAGCGAGAAATCATTAAACATGTTAGTGAAGAGCAAAAAGAGTTATCTTTCAAATTAATTAATGAATAAAGAGAAAAATCAAAGCTGTCTAAAAGTGATTAAATGTATTGAAAAAGTGGATCATTTAAAATTAAAGGGAAAATAGATAAGATCGCTCAAGTGATAAGTATCAGCTCTCAGCTCCGTGAGGCATGGAGTATGAATCAAAAAAATCGTTTTTATTGGTGTAAAACATTAACTGAAAAAGAGCTCAAACCTTCTAAAAAAATACGGAAATAAAATCACTAACAAAAAATCAGTAACGGCGCAACATCAGGAATGTGGATATAGAAAATTGATGGGAAATACAGTAATTCAAATTCTGTAAGCTCTTCTCATTGGTCGGCATAAACCAGCCAATCAGAATAGGAGCGACAGTGAACCATTATAAACGGTAAGTAGTAGATGATCCCGGCACTCGCGCAGAAGAATCTTCAAAGGCGTAGTAGCATAACAGACACTCTCTTTATTGAAAAAAGTATTAAAATGGCTTATAAAAACATGGGGAAAAAAGCAAACAGTTGACGCGTTTCAGGCTCCTGTAATGGGCCTTATTCGAATAAGGGCCATTACAAGAGCCTGAAACGCGTCAACTGTTTGCTTTTTTTCCCATGTTTTTATAAGCCATTTTAATACTTTTTTCAATAAAAAGAGTGTCTGTTATGCTACTACCGCTTTGAAAGATTCTTCTGCGCGAGTGCCGGGATCATCTACTACTTACGTTTATAATGGTGGACATCTACAGCCAGATGTCATTTCCACGAGCACCGCTTTGGAAAACGAAGAGAGGCCTTTTCCCCATTTTTCTACAATTTGATGTCCATTGTGAGGCAGGCGGACTACAGTACCTAGCATACCGGTGAGCAGCACTTTTCTTTTTTGTTTGTATCCAGTGAACCATTATAACCTATGGAGAGGTATTGACCAATCAAATGAAAAGGTGTGACTGTTCAAAATACAGTAAAAAAGGCAGAAAAGAGCTGATTGGTTGAGACCAGGCGGCAGATATGAATCCACCAATCATATGTAGTGCATCGATTTTGAGTGGAGCAAGAAGGGCGCGATAGAAGGGCGCCCTAAAAGTTATTACTGTCTATGGGAAATATTCTAGTACTGTGATTAGTTGGGGGGAAGAGGGGCTCGTCCTGCTTAGCCAATCAGCGGGTGAGCTATTTATCTCATAGAGTTCTATGGGGAAAAGAAATGCAGAGCGAGCTCTGTTTGTGATTGGCTCAGTTAAAAGAGGCGCGATTATTTGGGCCAATGGGAGAGCGAACGACGCTCTTATGGGTTTTCTAATGCAATCTATAATAAAACTGTACATGGCAGAAATCTAATGATAAGACACACAAAGTTGTACCGATCTGTATATAAAATGAACAATAATATGGGTGTAACGAAAATAAACAAATAAATATGAATTCAATGAGTTCATTTTTATTTCTTTATTTTCGTTAGCCCCATATTATTGATCATTGGCTAACTTTTTTTACTGTATTTTGAACTGTCCCGCCTTTGCATTTGATTGGTCAATACTCCTCCATAGCTTATAATGGTTCACTGTCGCTCCTATTCTGATTGGTTGGTTTCTGCCAACCGATGAGAAGAGCTTAAAGAATTTGAATTACTGTATTTCCCGGCAGTTTTCTATATCGCAATTCCTGAATTAGCGCCAGTGACGGCGACAAACGCGTTGTTAGGTATTTTATTTATGTATGTTTATAGCAGGTTTTAGTTCTTTTACAGAGAATGTTTTACACTTAATAAAAATGATTTATTTACTAATACTCCATGCCGCATGGAGCTGAGATTTCAGTGCCCCCATCTCTCCATAGACTACAATGGAACAAAGTAGCTCGCGCTCTGATTGGCCAGGATAGCCAAGCCCCCGCTAGTTCAACCAATCAGCTCTTTTCTGCCTTTTTTACTGTATTTTGAACTGTCCCGCCTTTTCATTTGATTGGTCAATACGTCTCCATAGGTTATAATGGTTCACTGTCACTCCTATTCTGATTGGCTGGTTTATGCCGACCAATGAGAAGCGCTTTACAGAATTTGAAATTACTGTATTTCCCGGCAATTTTCAATATCCCAATTCCTGGTGCTGCGCCGTTTTTGATTTTTTGTTATTGATTTTATTTATTTTTTTTTTTTGAAGGTTTTGGCCCTTTTTTTCGGATAATGTTTTACCCCTAAAAAAAAATTTTTTTTTTTGATTAGACCCCATGTCACGGACTGAGAACTGAGATTTATTTTTTTTTGCGAACTTATATATTTACCCTTAATTTTAGTTTCACTTCACTTCGCCTCCGGTCATTTACCCCTTCAACTAGGCTGCCTGTCGGAGCTGTCGAGGCTGCACGCGCCGCATTTTGGGCGCCCTGCGTTTTGCTCCTCGGAGATTCGAATGTGGTGGTCCCACCCCAGAACGCCAACACGGCCCATTGCACGCCCCTTCAGTTAGGCGCATCCAAAAGGGGCGAAAGTTGGACAAACCGAAACCCACGGTCGCAGGGGTTTTCGATCGGTGGGCGTAGTTTTCCCCGGGGAAAAAACAGGCGCAACTCCCGATCATACATTCCCCCCAAGGTAAAATTTGAAAAGATAAGAAACAACACTTAAGGGAATAAACAGTTCCGGGGGGTGCCTGAACATTTTAAATGTTTTAAGGGAAAAATATTTGGGTTTTTTTTTAAATGGAATGATCGGTTTTTAAATGCAGGATAAAATTATATGTTCTATTTTGAATTTTTAAAAAAACTATGACCTTTTTATGTGCTGGATTAATTGCATTGCCTGTGAGGATGGGGTTATTACCCCTGGCAGGGTTTCTTTCAATTTTAAATTTTTTGCAACACGAACTTATTGAACAAAACTTCTGATTAGTATTAAATTAAATTAGCCCGTTAAAATTCCCAGCTTGTGGGTTGCAGTTTGTACTTCTGATGAAGCTAGGTATATATGCGAAACGCGAAAGTTTAAGTGTTTTATATGAGGGGTTTATCCCCCCTTTTAAAAAAAAAAATTTTTAAAGTTAAAGTGTTTAATTTTCCCATTCTCCGAGAGGCCCGCGGCCCTTTTAATTTTCCTTATTACTATTAATTCCCGGGGGTGCTGTGCTAAACGAGGGTCGTGGACACTGGCGCCGATACGGGGAACTTGAAGGAAAAAACCGCGTTTGTGAGGTTGTGCCCATCTTAGCACAATTTTCAGAAAGCCAATATACCAAATATAATATTTGGCTTTCATATTCATATTGTGCACCTTGTATTTCCCTTTTTTGCATATTCTAGAAGTAGAAACATTTATGATTCTTTGATGCCAAATCTAGGCGCAGAACAGGTTAAAGGTGGTGCCTGAGCCAGACTTGTGGTATTGGCACTACAATGCATCTGTATGTATGAACTACAGAAGAACTTTCTACTTTCGGCGATTCTACATGCTTTAAAAGTTTTTCGAACTATGTCGGCCAAGTTCATACATGTCCCTTTGATTTGCCCCCTGCCTTTGCACAGAACATGACTACTTTGGATGGCAATTGAATTCCCAGACTTTAAAAGGAAGCCTTTTCTGAACTTCAACTTACAGGGGATTCTCCTTGAAATCAGGCCCTGCAGTCATGAAAAATCAAAGCATTATGCTTTGTCGTCACAACAGACCTTATCAATTCCAACCCCCCCAAAAAAAAGTTTTTCTTGTTCGATTTCGCCATTTTTTGTTCACATGTAAGCCCTTTAAATTTCACATTGAAAATAAAAGTTTGTGCTGGTGATTTTGTTGGTCATTGGTGACTAAACATTTTTTGGGTTTTAATTTCACAAAAAAAAAAACACACAACCCCCCCCCCCCAAAAAAAAAAAATGGGCTTTTTATGAAAAACTGTTGCAATAAGTTTTTTTTGTTACCCAAGAAACCCAATAAAAAACAGTTTCATTTATCAGTGTCAAAAAAAAAAAAGGTTAGTTTTGTTTGGTATAGGGGCAAATGAAAATTTAGGGTATTTCACAGGGATTTGTTAAATAATATTTGAGAAAGTTTTATGTCCCAAAAAAAACGGTCCCCAAAACGTTTTAACAATTTTCAAGTGTGATGCATTGCTTTCAATTTTTTTTTAAATATGTATTATCATTCAGATTTATTCCGTGTTTTAAATGTTTGAATTGGGCGTAAAACGGATGCGTTAAAAGGAATTAAAATTGCAATTCTTGATTTTTTAAGCATTAAAAAAGCAATAAAAGGGGTTTAGGGATACTTTCTGCAGTCTAAAAAACCCATTCCAAAAATAATACCAACTTGTGGTACATTTTTGGAGCATTTGAGAAATATGTTTTACTTTTGCAAACCCTATTCAAAAAACTATTTTACATCCCCTTTAAATGCTAACATTTTTCCCTAATGGGGGTTTCTTTGGGACACATTTTTAATTTGTTAAGGGTATTTTAAACGGCTGTTGAGCCCGGTGAAAAACGCATTTGGATGTGTTTGGTTCCGGTGTTGGCCCTAAAGGCCCCCCAAACATTATTAATAAAAAACAATGTGATTTTCTTGCTTTTAGTATGAAACCCCTCGGGTTTACAGAGTAATCGCTGTTTGCGGTCTGATTGCGTCTTTCGGATCCTCCCAAGAATTGAATGAAAATTTCATGGCCCAAAAGCGCAGCAGGACCCTTTTTTAAAAATTGGGGTGCGATCTGATTAATCCAAACCCATCCAAAGTGCCTATTTTGGGAAACCTGTTGGTTCATTGGACGACGTGACTTTTTGGATGGATTTTGGACCCAATTGGCCTTTTGGAATGAGGGTAATTTAAGACAGTTTTAAGTTACACTAGACAGTATTATAATTTGCCACATTTATCACTAATCACATTTATTGTTGATTAGTAGTGTTGAGCGATTATTATCGACAAAGTTTAAAAACGGCCGGGTTTTTTAAAGGGAAACGGTTTTTAGATCATGCGTAATTTAGGTAAAATCTTTTATATCTTTGAAACGCGCCCTTTTTCGGCGCTTCCTGAATTTTGGCGGGGCCCGCAAATCAATTACAAATGGCAGGGTGAGATGTGTGTGCAACAGTCATGATGGGGGTGTTGGTTGCGTTGGCTGGAAAAAAAAAAGACCCCGTTTACATAGAACAGCGTTTCTGTTTGCCCAGTGTCTCCCCGCGTCTCGAGCAAAGGGGGCGCTTGCTTGTGTCCAAAAAGTCAGCGAAATTTTTATTTTTACAGAAAACCTTTCTATTGTGTGATCCCTTACCAAATTTTTTAGATTTGAGAATGGAAGATTTTTATAGTTGGTAGAGAATTTTAAAAAAAACATTACCCCTGTAAAGCACAGGGGGGGGCGGGGGGGGGGCCCCCGCGGGCGAGCGCAGACAAGCTCTATAAAGAATATGGGGTAAAATTTACCAAGATTAGTGTAGACATTGCATAGTTTATTTTTAACGTTTTTTTATTGAAATATTCGGGTATTGGGGAGCCCGAACTTAGGATACAATCTTTTTAGTAATGCGATCTTTTTGTTAGGTGCAAAACTCCACTTTTATTTCAGTATAAAAATTTCAGATAGGTGTCATTTTCAATTTTGCCCCTTCCCTTTGTTGATATATCCCCTGTATTAAATTGAACCAGCAAGTCAGACAGGTTGATAGGTGCCAAAAATACCCTTTTAAAAACCCAAACATTAAAATGTGTTTTTTTTTACTTTGGGCATACAGTTTGTTCTTGAGGCACCTTTCATTAAATGGAATACTGCAATTTTTTAGTCCCACGGGGAACTGTTAGGGGCCAAAAAAAACCTTTTATTATCCGAAGCATTACAGTCGGTTTTTGGGACTTTTGCCATCAATTGTTGATAGAGCCCCCCTTTCAGTTAAATTTGAATCCAGCATTTTGTAGTTTCCCCCAGGTGAATTGATTGGTGCCAAAAAAAAATTTTTATTATCCAAAAATTTCGTACGGTTTTTTGACTTTGGTGCCTAAGCTTTGTTCATTGGGCACCTTGCACTTAAATGTGGGGAAAACTGCAATTTTTTTGTCACCACAGGGGAATTGATAGGTGCCAAAAATCCTTTTATTATCGAATCATTTCAGAAAAGATTTTTTGGGACTTTTGCCAAGTCCAATTTGTTATAGAGCCACCTTGCAGTTAAATTTGAAAACCCGCAATTGTGTAGTTACCCCAGGGAAAATTTTAGGTGCCAAAAAAAACCCTTTTTTTTCCCAATAATTTCAGAAAATGTTTTTTGACTTTGGTTTCCTACGTTTGTCATTGAGGATTATTAAA
>JAODAL010075503.1:0-13971 GCA_025379985.1 Phyllomedusa bahiana
TTGGTAAGTAAGGGCGCGTTCCCTGCAAAGGACAAAAAGGCCGGTTTGGGGCCGGATTTGCCCTTTGTTTTGCACCCTCCCCCCCGGGCCGCGGGGGGGGGGGGGGGGGGGCTTTTCTCCCGGTTAGCGGAGAAGAGCCCTCCCCCCCCCTTTGGGAAAAGCACTCTTCCGGGGGGAAACCGGACGGAAGTTGTGCTTCTAAAATGTTTTGCCGGGACCCCCGGGCGACAAAAACCCCCCGGGGCAAAACCTGTGCAGTGGGGACTGCTGACGGGGTTTTGCATGGCCCATTTTTTCTCATTTTCGGCCGGTTTTTCAGGCGGTCGAAAAACCCGCAAACCGGCTGAAAAAACCCGGGCCGAAAACCCTTGCCAGGGGGACATGCCCTAACAGTTATCCAATATGCAAAAAAACCCAAAACCCACCTACAATGAAAAAATACTGATAAACCCCCCGAAACCCCCTACTGTCTAGTTTCGTTGCCTCTTAAAAAACAGTGAAGTTGCATTTCGTTACAGATTTCTTTTCAAATCATTGTATCTGCAGTAAATTTAAACTGGCTTTTGTAATTGCCCCAAAAATGTAGGAACAAACTCCATTACTAAAAGAAAACCCTGAGGTTCCTACGAGCCCCCCTATGCTCCATGAACCTTCCAACCATAAAATGGGCACTGACGATGTCCTACAACCCTAATTCTTCTAAACGGGAAAATGAAACTTTTTCCCTAAAATTATGGGGGCTCAATTGTGCCCACTGCGACACTTGAATTTTTTAAAAAAGTTCTGACCCAAAAAACCGAGATGTTGTTTTAAAAACAAGGATTTGATATCCGGTTTTTTAAACCAAAGACAAAAAGATGAAGAAATAGCTTGGGCTTTTGTCCACAAACCACTCCTTGATGACAAATGTCCCCCTCCTGGTACAGAAAAATTTTTTTAAATTGCCTACTTTGAAAAACCCCCGAACCCCAGAGGTTTGTGATGCCCCTGTGTGCTTTTTTTCTGCGGCCCTTTTGGATGCGCATGTTTTACCTCTACTGTAATACCCCCAAAATCATTTATTAAATAGCATTTTCTCCCTTTCAAAAAATTAGCCCCCCAAATCCCTCATCAGGAGACGCCCAAGCAGGCATCAGAACCAATTTTTGGGCCATCAGGAATTTTTAGAAGATTAAACTTAAATTTCTCCCTTTGTCCCTTTGGTGATGAGAACCCCCGTGTGTAAACGTAAGTAAAAACGAGGACAAATTTTAAAACGCTGCCTATTTTAATCTGGATATAAATTAGAAGAATGAATAATTCTCCGAATTAGAAACCCAACACAATTTACTTGGTCATGAATGGTACTGCAAGTCAGCCCCGTTTGGGCTAAGGGGGGTTGGTTCCCATTTGGTACCCCCGCTTGGCTGTAATTAGAACCCGCTCACAGAGTAAATTAAACCCCGAAAAATTTTAAGAAAAACTTTATTGTAGCCTTTAAAAACCCAAAAGAAAGTACCAAAAAAAATCAACCCAAGATGCCAAAAAAATCCAAAAACCTAGTACTCAAACCCACCTCAATAGACCAAGGGTTTTTTGAAATAAAGGGATTATAAATTTAAAATACCAACAAACCATGTCAAAAAAAAACGGAAAATCAGAAAATAAACAAGCACTACAAAGCACAAATTAAACCAAATGATTATTTATGCAATTCATCACGATTCTGTAGTCCCTTCATTTATGTCCTTTAATCCCTGTTGGTCCAGAAAAATCCAAAAACAAAATAGTGAAAAAACCCGGGGCAACAAAATATGAATACGGCCCTACTTGTCATATCTAAAAGGGGGGGCACCGTCCCAAGGGGCGACCCCCCCCTATCTTGGATTAAAACCCCATTTCAAAAAAAAGTAGGTAAATTAGACAAAATAATCAGTAGTCCTATTCCCTCATATCATAGGGGGCACCCCCTCTTTTAAAAAATTTTTGAGGTTTTTGTTCTTTGGTTAATCCCAGTCCCCTGGGAACCATTAAATACTGGGGGAAAAAGCTCGGACCTTTTAAAAGTCCTTTTTTAGGACTTGATTTTTCTGGGAATTCTTGGCCCCATTGTAGTGTGTTACATCTGATTATTTATTCTATTTTTTACATGTTTTTGAAATAGGTTGCCAACGGTAAAGGGGGCGTCCCTTTGGACGGGAACCACTCCTTTGGTAGGATTTTGAGTAGGGTGTTTTATTTTTTGTATGCCCCGTTTTTTTTTTAGCGTCTTTTGGATTTTTTCTGGGCCCAAAAAAATGGATTGATTACATAATGAAGGGACACAAAATTGTGAGTGAATTACATCAAAAATTTTTATTTGGTTTAAATTTGTGTTTTTAGTGCTTGTTTTTATAAATTTTTTCTGATTTGTCCGGTTGTGTTGACACTAGTTTGTTGGGGACTGTAAAAACTATAAACCCTTTTTTTTAAAAAAAGATTGAGGTCTAATGAGGTGGATTTTAGACGGGTATCTTGGGTTTGATCATTAGGTATTTGGATTGATTGATTTTTTGTTTTGGTACTTTTTTAGGTTTTTAATGCAGATAATAAAGGGTTTTTGTTAATATTTTATGGGGTTTTAAATATTTACTTGTGAGCTGTGTGTTATAATCCTAGTCCATTATTTTATTTTTGTGAAGAGTTTTTTGTATTAAACCCCTTAAAATGAAAAGGGGAAAACCCAAGCGTGCCCTTCCCTAACTCTGTGGTTGGCTGGTATCTCACTATGAACCGACCACAAATCTTGAAATAAAATTGGACAACCCTTTTAATGAAGCTCAGCAGCAATACCACACACAGCCTAAGGGGGAGTTAACACTGTATATTGCGCCGCGCAAAGTAACGCACCTCAAAAACGCGTTCGTTGTGCTGTTGAAATTATGCGCTTGTGTGAAATTTCAACTCAATTGTAATGGCCTAAAGCAGATATCTATACAAAAAGTAAACCTAATCAGCTCACCCAGTATTGAGAGGTGCACAGATATTGGAAGGCTCCAGGGTAATATTGCAGAGGAAGTAAATGTATGTTACTCCAGCATCCTCAAGATGCATGTAAAGGTTGTCCGCTACAAAATAGCTTTCAAATTGTAGGACACATATACAGACATTTTCCAAATATATTGCATTGTTCTCTTTTTCCTAAATGATACAAGTGAATTTATTACCTCTGTGGCTATTTCAGTTCCCCAGCTAACCGACCTGTAAACAAATCTCCTGGGGTGGTTGTTCAATGAGATAACAGAGAGTGAGTCATCACACAGGTCAGCAGTGTCAGTCAGTGTCCTGTCCCTCCCAGACAGTAAAAAGCTTGATTTATCTCAAGTAAACAGCTCTGTAATTAGGGCTTTTTGTTTTGGGGATCAGATAAGAAGTCCTTCAAGTAGTTTGAGAAGCTAATCAAATTCTAATTAGCATCTGAAAGCAAAATGTAGCGTACAAGCACGGAGCTTTTTGCAAATAGTATGAACCAGGAAGTGACAGAAAATTTTTCTTTAAATGCATTCTTTGAAACCCTGTGGGAGACAACTCCTTTAAGGGCCCATAATGCCCGAAACGCGTAAGCTACCATCTGTGTCTCCTGTTGGATATTTTAATATATGAAATAAAGAAATCACGTTTTACGAGGATACTGGAATAACAAACTTTTTCTGCAAGGCAAATATCTGCATCCTATTCTTATTTGATGGTGCATATACTCCTGAAAGAAAGGACATGTACATTTTTTTTAGGCGCACGCAAAAATACGAGAGCGCAACAAGCATCGTCTGAATGACGACACACATTACAGTCTATGAAAAGTGTACTTGAATACTGTTTTGGATGTATTTCGGAATGAAATACACTGAAAAATAAGTGCCAAAATACACCGTGTGAACTCTAAGTGTGGTGCAAGAAGAATTTAGCCAAGATTACCTAATCTTATGCAACCTCTTGAAAAGAGCTGGATGGGATTAAGGATCAAGAGCATTTGGAAAGTGGTTTCAAAAAAATTAATTGGGTCATACCAGCTTTTAAAACATATATTAGTTCGGTATTAAATCAGTGAAGTTCTGACTTTCGGCATCCAATTTAATCAGCTGTTTGAAGGAGGCCAACGCCCTGCAGCCCCTTCATTGCTTATATTGGTCTGTACTGTACGCAGCCACACCTTTGTGCCGCCTTGTCCCATTTGTTTTTCTCCATCACATTAGATCTCTGGCTTGTTATGCAATCGCCTCAAACAACTTTCAGGGTAGATCAGCTCACCAAGTTTTGCACCAGAAGCTTATTAGTGGAGCAATTACTGCTAATCTCTAAAGTTTCTATAGGTTGGCACCCTAGGCGTAGAGAGAATATTGCAGGTCCTAAGAGATTGTGGCTAGTAACCTGCTAGTATACTGTCTCACAGATATAGTATCTTCTGTGTATCTAGTTCTGTTTGGTCCAGTTCTAGAGAGCAAACTAAACAGATTACTATATACCATTATTTAGAGGTGTTGGTTTACCTTGTATTTCTGGCTCTGCTTAAGTTTATTCCTGTGTGGTGCCAGCTTGTTCTTATTAGGGTCAGTTGTAGCTTAGAAACATTTATTAGGGATATCTCAGAGACATAATAGCATGAGGGACTCTGGTTTCAGGGACAGTAGTAGGGCTAGGTCTCAGGAAAGATTCATGGAAATTTACTTAGGGTTCGTAATCGTTGCCATAGCCTTGCTTTGGGTTTGGAGCCTTTATGGTGTCACCCTTGACAATTTTCCTGCCGTCTTGTTGTCCGTCCACTTAACCATCCAGCAGCGAGTCTATCTAGTTTTTTTTTTTTAGTTGATAAACAGTATAATTGTGTGCCAAATGACGGTCAGATTTAGTTTTGTTGTAGTTAAGTCCACCAGTATCGTTACACCAGTCACTTGAATGGGACAATCATGGGCTACAATTGACCTAAAGGCCTAGACTGAAACAAACAGAACTTGCTTAAACTGACCTCTGATTGGTCACTGCTCACAGGATGGATAGGACAGACGTGGGTTTGATGACAAGTAGAGGTTATTCAATGTCCTATTGGTGTTATACTGCCTATTTATGTCATCTGTGGCCCTGTGCTTGCAAACCTATCAACTGTATGTATGCAAGACACAGGCAAGATGCCGTTACTGTGGCGACCTACAGGTCTGCATAGCAGCTTAAAGGGGTTGTCCACCAAGTTTTTTTAAACTGCTCTGCAGTAAAATGAAAAAAAAAAAAAAAAAAAAAAAAAAATTTTCCCTTTTTATTTCCCCCTTATTCCAGCAATGCCGCTGCGGGCCCCCGGGTTTGATTTCCTGGTCCTGATTTTTGGGAGGGAGTCACCCTGTCTAACTGCTTTGATTGGCTGATTTTACCCTCTGAACTTGCTGAATCAGGGTTAAAAGTGAACAGCTCAGATTTTTATATCAGGAGGCCGGGAAGTCAAGGGCGCAACTTTTGTGTTGGACACTTGAAATATTCACCCAGCCCGCCCTTTTGAAAGTTTCCTACTGCATACAGGCTATAAATTGGTTGTGAGTGAGCATGGTTATCACACACTACGGGTAACGGCACCACTCATAAGCCTCTTTATAAAAATTATAATGGGCTATCCCCCCCACACTGGGTTTTTTTCCGGGGTTTTTGCATTGGCAGCCTCCCGGAGTTTTTTGTTGTGGCTTTTCTTGCAACGGGGGTGAACTGGTATTTACAAAAAGCATTTTTTTTGCTTGGGACTGCCCCTTTGGCATGATCTATTTTAATACAAGTTGCATATGGGTTTTTGCGGTCTCTATCGGGTGGGTTTAAATGTATGATCATTTAGCTGCGATATGGGGTTTGTTTGTTGTGTTTTTTTAAGTAAATAAAGCCATTTATTGTAAATTTCAGGAACAAAACATCCAGAGGACCAGAAGCGGCACTGCTGGAACGGTGGCGACTACTGAAGGTGAGTACGTTGGTGTTTTTTTGTAATACAGCAACAATAAATTTATTATTTTAGAGCACCCTCAGTCCCAGGACACTGTACATTCGAAAGGGGTTACATGCATAACATAGGGCAAACAAGTACGAAAGGTAACAATAAGTTACTAGCAACTGGTACAGAGGGATAGAGGATCCTGCTCACGAGGGCTTACAATCTATAAGGAGGGAGGAAAGTGACAGAAGGTGAGGGGCAGACATTTTTGAGAGGTGGTGTAGTGGGGTTATTGTACATCGTAGGCTATCCTGAAGAGATGGGTTTTCAGGTTGTTTTTGAGGCTAGTGAAAGTGGGGGAGAGTCTGATGTGTTGGGGCAGTGAGTTCCAGAGTATGGGGGAAGCACGGGAGAAGACTTGGAAACGGTTGTGTGAGGAGGTGACAAGAGGAGAACAGAGAAGAAGGTCCTGTGAGGAGAACAGAGAAGAAGGTCCTGTGAGGAGCGGAGGTTACGTGAGGGGAGGTATCCGGAGATTAAGGCAGATTTGTATGGAGGGCAGAGGTTATGGAGAGCCTTGTAGGTCATATTTACTAACTTCAATTGGATTCGCTGGTGGACAGCCTCTTCAAGATACAAAACAAAGGAGATTCAATTTAGACACACGAATCAATTAAAAAAGAAAAAAAAATATTCTATTGGTAATATGGTAAGTAAACTAGTGCCTTGGCCAGAGAAAGGTCTAAAAAGTCTATTATAAACTATGACACTCCATTCCAACCCCCTGTCTCCATCTGCAATCAGTATGATATTCAGAGCGACAGATGCATTTTTCCGGAAAGTAAACCAATAAAGTTGTTTTTGCATCTTCCAAAACTTAGAATGTAATCTTCTCCGAGTTTAGTAAACCTGTAGTTACGGGCAATAAAAACTGAGCTGTGAAATGAGAAGAATATAAAAATAAAAAACCTGCACATTAGCTCTGTACATTAAGCATATCCGCTCGAAGATTTACAATTTGGACAACCTGCTGTTTAAAGACGCATCCCGCTGCTGAAGCGGTTCACTCAGCTGTGAAGGAAGGATGTTTTTCCTGGAGATGGCACATTTGATCGGGGAAGATGCATTGTCTGGATGGTTTGATAAATTCACACAGGACGGCGAGAGCCTGAGGAATGGCGTCGGTGTAATCTCCAGAGTTTGGACAATTTTGCTGCTCAATAACATGTACGCCCAGAAGGCAGCACTGACAGCACTTGTCCGGCTATCAGGATACAAAGTGAACATCTCGGAGTTTTACTATACTTTATGGTATCTGAGGGACGAGATAACACACTTTTATACTTATTAGATCACAAAGTGTTGACATTTAATTTGCTTCAGACACCGAAATACTTCAACGAGCAACACCAATCTTTTTATCATATACTAGCAACAGAAATAGCCTCAAAATTTAAAGGAACACTACATCCAGGAATAAAAAACGAGAGCTAGTTAGTAGATTCTGGAGATAACACATTATAAAGGGGGATTCTTTACTGAACAGTCATGGCCAAAAGTTTTGAGAATGACACAAATATGATATTTTCACATGATCTGTTGCCCTCTGGTTTTTATGTGTGTTTGTCAGATGTTTTTATCACATACAGAAATACAAGTGCAATCATATTATGATTAACAAAAGCTTTTATTGACAGAATGAGTTAATGCAGCAAGTCAATATTTGCAGTGTTGACCCTTCTTCAGGACCTCTGCAATTCTCCCTGGCATGCTCTCAATCAACTTCTGGACCAAATCCTGACTGATAGCAGTCCATTCTTGCACAATCAATGCTTGCATTTTGTCACAATTTGTTGGTTTTTGTTTGTCCACCCGTCTCTTGATGATTGACCACAAGTTCTCAATGGGATTAAAAACTGGGGAGTTTCCAGGCCATGGACCCAAAATCTCTATGTTTTGTTCCCTGAGCCATTTAGTTATCACCTTTGCTTTATGGCAAGGTGCTCCATCATGCTGGAAAAGGCATTGTTGATCACCAAACTGCTCTTGGACGGTTGGGAGAAGTTGCTCTTGGAGGACATTCTGGTACCATTCTTTATTCATGGATGTGTTTTTAGGCAAGACTGTTAGAGAGCCGATTCCCTTGGCTGAGAAGCAACCCCACACATGAATGGTTTCTGGATGCTTTACAGTTGGCATGAGACAAGACGGTGGTATCGCTCACCTTGTCTTCTCCGAACAAGCTGTTTTCCAGATGTTCCAAACATTTGGAAAGGGGATTCATCAGAGAAAAGGACTTTACCCCAGTCCTCAGCAGTCCACTCCCTGTACCTTTGGCAGAATATCAGTCTGTCCCCTGATGTTTTTTCTGGAGAGAAGTGGCTTCTTTGCTGCCCTCCTTGACACCAGGCCTGCTCCATGAGTCTCCTCCTCACAGTGCATGCAGATGCACTCACACCTGCCTGCTGCCATTCCTGAGCAAGCTCTGCACTGCTGTAGCCCGATTCCGAAGCTGAAACACTTTTAAGAGACGGTCCTGGCGCTTGCTGGTCTTTCTTGGGCGCCCTGGAGCCTTTTTGGCAACAATGGAACCTCTCTCCTTGAATTCCTTAATGATGCGATAGATTGTTGACTGAGGTGCAATCTTTCTAGCTGCGATACTCTCCCTGTTAGGCCAGTTTTGTGCAGTGCAATGATGACTGCACGTGTTTCTTGAGAGATAACCATGGTTAATAGAAGAGAAACAATGATGCCAAGCACCAGCCTCCTTTTAAAGTGTCCAGTGGTGTGATTCTTACTTAATCATGACAGATTGATCTCCAGCCCTGTCCTCATCAACACCCACACCTGTGTTAATGGAGTAATCACTGAAACGATGTTAGCTGGTCCTTTTAAGGCAGGCCTGCAATGAAGTGGAAATGTGTTTTGGGGGAAAAAAGTTCATTTTCTAGACAACTATGACTTTTGCAATTAATTGCTGTTAAGCATGATCACTCTTTATAACATTCTGGAGTATATGCAAATTGCCATTATAAAACCTGATGCAGTAGACTTTGTAAAAATTACCATTTGTATCATTCTCAAAACTTTTGGCCATGACTGTAAGAGCAGTAAGACTATGGAACTCACTGCCCCAAGAGGTGGTGATGAAAATGGTCTATAAATGCACCAAGAGGGGCTTAGATGCCTTTCATGCGCCACTTGCACTCAAATAAGTGGCACAAAGATGCACTGGAGCGCCACTTGCCTGAGGGGCCAATCAGGACATCACTGCCATTTATAAAAAATGCACCGTTTACCTAATCTTCTTCTCTATTCCTTCTCATAGTTTACTGCTTGTTGTGAGGGGATCCAAGGATCACTGAATTCTAGCAGCAATGCCTAGGCTTGCACTGAAGTATACTTAACTCTACCTGATTGTCAGGGAGACTCCTGGAAAAGGGGGTGTCCTCCCGGTCTCCCTGAAGAGTTGGTAAATCTCCTACCGGCAGGGAGGGTTTTACTGCCAGGGGGCAGTGCTGGTATATTTTTTTGTACTGGCCATATAAAGTACTGGTAACTTTTAGAATACACTCTTGGGCAGCCTATTAGGGGATGTCCACACGGCTTATTTGGACGCCGATTTTTCAGCGCCCAAAACAAACTTCAAAACCTCGCCTGAAATGTGCTTCTTCAGAGGAGGTTTTTGATGAGGTTTTGGATGAGATTTCCACCCATACAAATTAATAGCCAGGGCAAAAATACTCCATAAACCCGCTGAGCACTATATATACTAGTGCAGCATATATGGCTGAAAAAGGGCCAAACAGTCACAAGTTGACAAAGTTTAATCGGTTTTATCCTAAGCCTATATGGCAGCTATATCACTTTATACATCTGAGGACTTTCTTACTGGCTGTGGGTTGCTCTGTATATAGTGGTGGTGCCCGGGTAAAGCATCATGAGACGCCGCCCTGACATCACTTGGTGCAGGGGGACTACACTGTAGCTCGGCTCTGAAGGAAAGCTGATTGCTGCGCTGTTACCCAGCCTGGATGCTGGTTAGGAGATCCAACATCCAGTAAAGCTGAAGGACACCACATCCCTTATCAGTTTTCCTCCAAAGCTGTTACACGGATGTGACAAGGGGGCGTGTCATGTAAAACAGGGGGTGTGGCCCACTCAAACCATCAAGGCAGCAAGCTGCAATACAAAATCTCCCTGAAGGCCACTTCCAAAACTTGGCAAGTATGGGCTAATCTCAGTCTCTAGGAAACGTGCATTTCTGCGCATGCGTGTCCCCTCCTGATTCCACCACCACCCTAAGCTTTTTCTTAGTGTGCAAGTGCTCCAGAGCACATGGAGAAACCCTGGAGCGCTCGATTTTCATGTCACTGCTCCAGATGCTAATGAATGATAACTGTTTATCAACATCAGATAGACACACATTCAAGTAAGTGGAGCAAGGATGTACTGAAGTGCCAATCAGGACATTCAGACATGCTCCTATTTCAGTTCCTGAGGATTATCTGGCCTGATGAAGCTGCATAAATCTGGTAGTTGGGAAAGCCCCTTTAATTATTGAATTCAATTACAGTCAGAAGGGAGGGAGGAGGCTCCTGCTGCAGCCGGTCACAGAAGGAGAAGTAGGCAGATTATTTTTTTTTTAGTTACAATATAAGCTAAAATAACATCAAAGGAGAGCAGAACATCTTGGGTAGCGTCTTATGTGCATTTTCTAGGCTTAGTTCCCTTAAAAAATACTCTGGACAAAATAAATGCACTAAATTAAAGGGGTTGTCTCACGACAAGGATTGCTTATTATGTTAAAGATCTTGCAAAAACAAGTCACTCTGCAAAACATGTCCTTTAACAGTGCCCTACCTATTCTGAGATATCCCCTCTTGTATGGGCTGCCAGCACTGGTTGCTATAGCTACAGACCTGGCTTCTACTGCAGCCTAGTAGAATCCAGTAAACACGTCCCTGAATTCAAAATGAAACCAAGAGAACAGGACTGAGGTGAGATGAATCAATGTAGTGAGACAACCCCTTTAAGCCTAATGCTATGCATGACGGAGGGTCTCTCACAACACTGAAGATATCACAACTTACACAAGGTATAACGGATGATTGCGCTAAAACTAGCAAGCTTTAAAATATTATATAAATGAAAATGCAATCAAATCACACCTATGCAAATATTTACTACTGGAGATATAAGGCTCTGTTTCCACTGCACAGAAAAACATCTTTTTTTCAGCGTTTTTGTGTTTTCTAAAAACGCTGGAAAAACGACTGTAATCAACTCCCATAGACTTCTATTGTAAAACCCTCCTGCTGTCTACACTGAGCTGCTTTTTTCTGCTCGTTTTTTTCACTGGTCGTATTTTGCAACATGTTCTAAAAACGGCAGAACAGGGCAGAAAATTTACTACAGGAGTCTATGGAAAAGCACGCGTGGACGTCTTTTGGCGCGTTTTTTGGCGCGATTTTCAATGAAAACCCTCCCCAGGAGACCAAGTCCCCACCTATAGTGGGTGTAACAAAGGTTATTCATTATCAAATCTGCATACAAGTGTCTTATGTGTCCTTGTCTGTACCATTTGTAATAAAATGATCATTCCCTTTGGTCGCTAACCGAATTTTTGCGCAATTCATATTTTTTCCGCTAAAAAATACGCTATTTACAGATTTTGGCGTCAGAATCTGTTTTTTTAACAGATTTTGATGCTAAACTCCTTTTCTAAACATATTTTGGTGCTAATAAAGTTATCTTGCTACTGATGATGGAAATACGTTTTTTTACGGATTTTGGAGCCAGGATACGTTTTTTACGGATTTTGGGCCCGCCAGAATCCATTTTTTATTACGTTTTTTAGGCACTAAAATAATTTTTTTTTTTTTACAGATTTTGGCGGCTAATAACGCTGTCTCGCCGCTGACGGCAAAAATACGTTTTTTTACGGATTTTGCCGTAAGAATCAGTTTTTTTACATTTTTGGGAACTAATAAATTTTTTTTTACAGATTTTAGCGCCAAAAAAGTTTTCTCGCCGCTGACGCCAAAAAATACGGGTTTTTTCGGATTGGGCGCAAAAATACGTTTTCTTACGTTTTTTGACACTAAAAAAAAGTTTTTTACTGATTTTGGCGCTAATAACGTTTTCTCACTTCTGACGGCAAAAATCCGTTTTTTACGCATTTTGGCACAAAATTCCTTTTTTTTACGTTTTTTGCCACTAAAATAATTTTTTTTACAGATTTTAGCGCCAATAACTTTATCTCGCCTCTGACGCTAAAAATACGTGGTTTTTTTTTTACTGATTTTGCCGCTAATAACGTTATCTCGCTTCTGACGCCAAAATACTTTTTTTTGCGCATTTTGGCGCAAAAAATCCGTTTTTTTTACGTTTTTTTTTGGCACTAAAATAATTTTTTTTTTACAGATTTTAGCGGCAATACCGTTACCTCGCCTCTGACATTAAAAATTACGGTTTTTTGACACTAAAAATAATTTTTTTTTACTGATTTTGCCGCTAATAACGTTATCTCGCTTCTGACGCCAAAAAAAGTTTTTAACGGATTTTGGCACAAGAATCCATTTTTTATGGCTTTTGAGGCAAAAATCCGTATCTTTACAGATTTTGGCGCTAATAGAGTGATCTAGCTTTTGACGCAAATAAATAAATTTTTTTACGGTTTTTCGGCCCAGAATCCGATTTTTGACGGGTTTGGGGGCTTAGTTCAAAATTTTGGCGCTAATAAACTGATCTCGCTTCTGACACTAAAAATATATATTTTTTTTTTACGGAATTTGGCGCAATAATGCGATTTTTGGGAGTTTGGCGCTAAAATCCTTTTCTTTACAGATTTTGATGCTAATACAGTTATCTTGCTGTATGGAAAGATAATGTAGGTTTTTGTCGATTTTGGTGCAAGCATCTGGTGCAAAATTTAATAAAGCAGTAGCATGCAGCAGCAGCACACAAAGGACAATGTACTCACAATGGCTACAGTGATCTAAGGGAAGTGACTACTTAGCATGTTAACTCCACCTATAGGGTGTAGTTTATATCCAATGGCTTAATTTGTGCATACATTAAAAAGCAGAGCAAAGACGCTTCAAAAAAACGCTTCAAAAAAACGCTCCAAAAAACTGACGTTTTTTCAGCTGCTTTTGACAGGCAGTGGACAGAAAACTCAGTTTCATGAACGTTTTTATTAATTCGTTTTCAGGTCGTTTTTTGTCCACTGCAGTGGAGACATAGCCTAAGATCACAGTAACCACGGGACAGACATTTTCCTGGTATTTATCACTAATGTCATGTTCAGCTTATCTTTTAATGGTTGATATAAGGCACAAATGGAATTCATTTAAGTGCATAAAACGTAGAAATATTTTAAAAGCATTTTAATAGAGAGCAAGAAAAGGTTGTGTGATGGATAAAGTGCTATTTTTATAGGCCATGTTAAAAAAGGGCTATTCTATGACCGTAGTACAGGCCCATGTTCATATTTGTTTCTTCCCGTATTTTTCTTCCTCCTAATTTATTTCTGTGCAGAAACAATAGAGCAGCCAAATGGTCTCTGCGGTTATGTTAGGACTGAAAAACCAGCAGAAAATGCTTAATGTCAAGTACTATTTTAAAAGTAATAAAGCACTTTCATGAGCAAAATTTAGTAATTAAAGGGGCAAGCCAATGAAAAAAAATAGGATTTTCAAAATAATCTCTTCCCCACAGCTTAGCACGTTCATAACGAACTGTAATTAAGTTTTCTGTGAGTTTTCTTACAGTTCTACATAAGCTTTCTGACCACAGTAAACTCAGTAGTTCCGCCTTCACACATAGGAAACAACTCTGTGTCAAACCCAGGAGATCAAGTGACAAAAGGGGATTTGGCTTTTTGAAGCCATACTCCTTCGATTCTGCCTCCTGGAGACATGCATTAAGACTTAGGTTGCGAGGGAGGAAGGGACAAAGCACAACGACAAATCCCTTGTAGCTTTGTAGTTTTACAAGGCAAAGGGAAACATCTTTCAAATAGGAAATGCTGCTGCTTGGGGAGAGGA
>JAODAL010075504.1:0-13971 GCA_025379985.1 Phyllomedusa bahiana
GCGCGCCCCGCCCATCTAAGGCGCGCCCGCGCGCCCCTCCGAGTTTTAAAAGGGGCCAAGTTTTACCGGTAATTGGGCAAATTGCCCGGTCATGCCCTTTTTTAACCCCTGCCTCTTCCGGGGGGTCGTTCCCCGATCTTTTTGCCATTTTTTGCCTATAGAGAAAAGCTTTCTAAGCCTTTTTTCCTGATATACCGTTACCGTACCTTTTTTTTTTTTTCCCCCCCTTTCCTCACCACCTTCTTGCCGCCTGCCCGACCTTTTGCCTTCCACGACCACAAATTTCTGTCCGCCTCCCCTGACCTTCCCCCCTGTCCCCGACTACGACCCTGCCTGACAAATTCTGGCACCCACGCTAAAACCCTTCGGTTTCCCCACCGCAAGCAAGTCACTTCAGGGGGACGACCTGTGGGAACTCCCCCGCAGAAAATTTCCTTCCCCGCTTTGGGGCGGGTTTCTGGTAAAAAAACCCGGGGACCTATTTTGGGTTTCCCGTTCCCTGGCGTGGCTTACACCATCCCCTTTTGCGGGCCCAGGGGGATCCACTTCTACTTCCGGGTACGTACGGGCCCATTTTTCCCCGGGTTATAAAGATGACGGACGCCACCGGGGCCTCTCACCACCCAGGGTAAGTCGGGCCCCGGGCAGCGGACCTCCGTTTAATAGATGACAGACGCAACCCGGGGCTCTAAACCGCACACCCACTGAAGTCTGGCCCGGGCCCAGCGGACCTCCGTGTTAAAACAGAGGGGCTGACGGCAGCACGGGGGCTCTCCCCGGTTGGGGGAAAAAAGGAGAGTTTTCAAATTTTTTAAAAAAAATCAGATTTTTAAAAAGGGATTTCTGTGGGGTTAAGTAGTGTCAAAACGGGCGGGACACAAATTGCAAAATTTGAGGTTTAAAAATTTTTTTTGGGGCTGAATCATTTATGGGGTCGTTTCTTTTTAAATCCCAGGGAGTCTGTCCCCAAAATCATTTAAAGAAGGTTTTTGGGGGAAAAATGAAATCATTGAATTGATTGGCTAAATCACTCTCAAAGCCAGGAGGGCAAATGTCTTCTAAACAAAGGAATTTTTTTGGGGGTTTTGATTAGGACTTTTTTATTACTTAGGGGGTTTGGCGAAGAATTAACACATCACACTTTTAAAAAAATACCTTTAAAAATTTGCAGGGAGGGTGAAAGTTTTTATGTTTATCAAAAACGAAAAAAAAGCAAAATGAAAAATTTTTTAAAACTATAAAAAAATTTCCCCTAAATAAATTCGAAAACAAATGTCATTTTCCAAAAAATTTAAACAAATGACAGTCCCGTCCCAAAATGGGCAAGTGCCACTTTTGTGATCTGGGGGCCCAAACAGTTTGGGGGTTCTCCCCCTTGGTGGCACAGGACAGGTATAGCCCAAATGTCCGGGTTCAATAAAAGGGGTGGTTCAAAGACCCCCTTTTCCCCGGGCACTTTTTAACCTGGGGTCAGACTTTTTTAATTTGGCCCATAAGGGGGTACAAAAAAGGGGTATAGTCAATTTCGATTTTTAAAAACCTAAAATGGGGGTTTAAAAAGACCCCCTATTTCCGGTACTTTTTTAATCTGGGGGTCAGACAGGTTTGGGGCTCATCTTTTGGCCCAGGACGGGTATAGTGAATGCCAGTGAAACAAAAAATAGGTTGAAAAGACTCCTTTTTCCGGAAATTTTTTTTAATCTGGGTCATCAGGTTTGGGGCTCATGCTGTGGCCCAGGACGGGGAAGCCCTTGTCCAGCCAACAAAAAGGGGGTTCAAAAAATTTTCCTTTTTTCCCACCTTTTTAATCTTTTGGGTCAGCCCGGGTTTAAAATGGCCATACGTTACAGAACGTAAAAGTCAATGTCCTTTTTCCCAACAAAAGGGTTGGTTGAAAGACCCCTTTTTTTCCGGGACTTTTAATCTTTTGGGTCGACGGGTTTTAATGGTTAAATTCTGTTTGTACAGGCCAATAAAGTAAATGCCCAAATTTAAAATTAAAATGGTTTTCCCAAAGATGCCTTTTTCCCGGGCATTTTTTAATCTTGGGCCCCAAAAGGGTTTTTAAAGGGTTCATTCTGGGGGTCCCGGACAGATAAAGTCAATGTCCAGTTCAACTAAAATGGGGGTTCAAAACCCCTTTTCCCCAAACCATTTTTTAATTTTTGGGGGTCAACTTTTTTAATGGTCATCGTGGTACAAACAGGTATGGGTAAAATGTCCATTCAACTAAAATGGGGGTTGAAAGACCCTTTTTTCAAAAATTTTTTAATCTGGGGGGCCCGACAGGTTTTTGGGTCATGGTGGGGTTTCCGGGACAGGCAAAATTAAAAATTCCAGTTAAAAAAAAATTTGGTGGTTAAAAGACTTTTTTTTTCAGGCATTTTTTAAATCTGGGGGTCAAAATTGGTTTAAAGGGCCCAGCTGCGTTCCAGGACAGGGATAGCAATGCCCCATTTTAAATAAAATGATTTTTCCAAAATCATACTCCCTTTCTGCCTTTTTAATTTGGGGGATCATCGGGTTTTAAAGGTCAGGCTGGGGTGCAAGACGGGGATAGTGAATGGTGGTGAATTTTTTTCGGGTTGGCTTTTATAACCTAAGGGGGTTTTTCCCTAAGATGTCCACGTACCCAATTTGACTGTTGGGATTTTAAAATTTCCGGGCTTCTCCACCCTTTTTTTGGGGTAAAATGAAGGTGTTTTTCCCTCCCATAAATTTTTAAGGGTCATCCGGCGATAATCTTTTATCGACTCCCTGGTTTCGTTTTTGATAATTACTGAAAAACCGACAAACGACCCCATGACGAATAAAATGAAAATCGCTCATCCCTAGTTACAATCAAAAAATTTTACCCCGTTTATTTTACTGGTTAAAACACAGTGGGCTTTTCCCACTATCCCACAAATGAAATTATAAAATCCAATGTAAAAAGGACAGGGTTTTTTCAATATACTTTGGGGGCTTCCACATGCGGAGGACCCCCAAATACAAAAATTAATGCAGAAGTCATTGCTCCTTAAGGTAAAAAAAAAGCGTAAAGGGTACAAAAATATTTGTAATAAAATAATGAACACGGGGAAAATAAATCCACTTTTTTATTTCAGTTTTTTTTATTAGTTTTTCTTAAAATACTATAATTTTTATAAGAATTTAATAATATAAAATATTAAAATTTTCCCTTTAATTTCCCTAATAAAAAAACGGGACACAAATAGTGGATCATATCCCAGCTTTCAATTTTTTAAAAAAATATAGTCCCCCTCTTTAAAGCGCGGGTTTTTTACTTCAAAGGGAGCATGTACCCGGATTTTTTTGTAAATAAAATAAAACTGCGTCCACACGGCGGGTTAATATACCGACCGTTTTTAAAAGATTACATTCCTGAAAAGTACTTTCTTTTTACATAGTGACTGAGAGTCCCCTAGAAGCACCAGGTTTTTCTCTGCCGGGTAAATTGCCTACACGGGGGAGTTTTTTCGGACTGACCCTGGTTTCCCAAAGCACACCCACGGAGTGTGGAAAAAATGCTTTCAGGCCATGTGATCAATGACTCACATTTTTTCCCTGAAGTAGACGGGGAGGGGAAAAAGGGCTGCAAAGCAGAACAGAAAAATTTTTTTTTAATAATATCAATTAAAAAATTCAATAAAAATTAAGTTGTAGCTTTTTTAACAAATCCCAGGGGAACCCCTTTTAAAATACATTCAGTAATAGTGTTAAATTACTTTTTTCTCGGCCTTTTTCTCTTTTCTTAACACAAAACTGGGGTGGATTGGAAATTTTTTACCGATATCTTTGAGAATTTAATGTCAAAGCGCCTTGAGAAAAATATTTACTTAAAAATGTGTGACATTTTCATATTTATTCAAAATACTGTGTATATACGTCCCCCTCATAAAGGTCAGAAAAGACCTCTGAGGTCATTTTTAAATAACTTTTGAGTCCCCCTTTTAACTTTGTTGAACATTACCCCCATTTCAGGGGAAAAAATTTTAGCTCCTAGTACTGACGGGCCCCAGAGCTAAATCAGAGGTCGATAAGTTTCCTGAGCCTAGGGTTTTCAAGAAGCCCAGTTTTTTTAAATTAAACCCCCTTTTTTGGAAACCATTTTCCTCTATATAGAAATATGGGGAAAAACATGTTTTTTGAGGGAAAAAGGGGTATTTGTAAGGGTTTTCATTGTTCTTTCCCAATTTAAAATTCCCGAAAACCCCAAAAAAAATTCAGAGTGGTGGGAATGTGGAAAAGAACTTAATTGAAACCGTTTTTGCAGGGGTTTAATTTTTTTAGGTTTAACTCTTCATAAAAAACGATGTTAATCTGTACTCTGCAGACGGTTACTGTAGATTTTCCTATCATGTTTTTAGTATTTAAAAAAAAAAAATAAAACATTTTTTTTTTTTTAAATTTGCACTGAAAGCACCAATTCTGAAACCCCCAAAAAATTTTTTTTGATTTTTTTCCTATGGACGGGTGAGGGGATTTTGTATTGAAAACCATTTTGGGATACATGTTTTTACTTTTTGATCCCTTTTTAAATACTTTTTTTTGTTGGCTTTTTTTTTTTTCTTGCAAGGTGTTTTCCCCTATTGGATAATTTTATCTCTACTTTTAAATTTATAAGACATTTTAAGGATCAACGCATTTAATTATATTAAAAATTTTTTAATTTTTTTTTTGTTTTAAAAAAAGAAAAAAAAAAAGGGGGTTTTTTGGTTTTTTTTTACTTTTTCCCCCAGGGTTTCTTGACAACCCGGGGGGGATGATTTTCTTTTTAAACTATTGATCAAACTTTTCAAATTTTTAGACTGAAGATTTGCAAAAGACCCTTCCTTTTTATATCCAAACCATACCCCTTTCACAAAAATGACCCCCCATTATAAACCCCAAATGTATAACGGCTTTCCGGGAAAAAAACTAATTGAAAGGGGTTTTCCATCAAACCCCCTTTTTCTGAAATTGGAAAAAGCAAATTCACATTCAAGAGAGCTGGGGGATGCTGCCAAAATCTTCTAGAAACAAACCTTTTTACCTACGCCAAATTTTCACTAAACAGTACCCTATAGTATAGTACCAGGAACACTTTCCCTGAAAACTGTAATTTCCCCATAACCCGTGACCAAAACAGAAGTAAAAAACCAAATGTATAAAAGATGCTCAGCAGACTCTGCAGGGGATTTTTGATTCAGTGCATTTTCATCCAGAGACTAACAGGGGAAAGTATTTTTATTATTGGAGTTGTTTTTTCTTTTTCCCTTTTTTCCCCCACCGTGTCTACCCATCATGACGACTTCTAAACCCGGGCCCCCGACGCCTCCTACAAAATTTTTCCAAAACAAACATCGGGGAATTCAAATTTTTTTCCCGCACCTCCCCACCTGTGCCCCCCTCTGTACAAACTCCCCATGGGTGAAAAGATGGAGGTGGTGGGTAGGTGATAGTTTTTGAGGGGGGAAGGGTTTTGGGGGAGTAGGGAGAGAGGGGTTTTAGGTGATAGGTGCAAGTGGGGAAGGTTTTTGGGTAATAGGTGGAGAGGTTTTTGGGGGTGGGTAGGTGGGGGTTTGAGGTGGGTTTTTTGGGGACAGTGGGGGTTTTTTAAAATCTGTAACTGCAAACCCCCCGGGCATCAAACCAAAAGGGATGGGCTTCAGAAGGGGGCAAGGGGGTTTTATATAGGGCTGTTTATGCAATGTTTTTATTTTTAACAGGTTTCCACTTTTGGGCAATGTTTAACCCCAAAGGGCATGTTTTATTGATTTAATTTTAAAAAAAGGGGAAAAAAATCTGATTGAGGAGTGTTTAATTTTTAATAATAGTTTTTTTTTTGTGCGTTTTTTTGTCTATTTTTTCCACCCATTTTAAATTTCCCAAACATAGTAAAAGGGGCAAACTGATAGTTTTTAGTCTGTAACCCGGCAGTTTTTTACATTTGCGATTATGAAAAAAGGGGGATCCCCCTCCCCTTATTTTTTTACAAAAAATTTTTTTATTGAGAGCCAAAAATGTAATCATTACAGTGGTAAACCCCTGTTTTAAAATTCTCATTAGTAAATAATTTTTGGGGAAAAAAAATTTTCTGGGCCCCCCCCTTTTAACAAACCCAACCCAAAGGGAAAACCGCAGCCGCATTTTGATACTAAACAGAAAAGTAAGGGCCATCGAATCGTTTTCCCCTCCCATTCAAAAAAATAAAACCCCCCGCCAAGAAACAGACCAACACAAAAAGTGTCTGCTTTTAAAGTTTAACCCCGGCTCCTTCCCAGCACCCCTGGTGCATGGGGTATTGGGGGAAAGTTGGGCACGGAGGGTTTTGGCACCCGGGGGGGGGAAAACCCCCCCTTGGTTTACAGCTACCTTAAACGAAATTTAAAGGGGAGTTGTCGGGCAGCCACCCCCTTACAACCCCTGGGAAAAAAATGGAAAAAAAAAACAGACAAAAAATTTCCCCAAAAAAACTTTACCTTTTAAAAAAACAGTTCCAACAATGCCCTATTTTTTCCAAATTTTTTTTTAAAAAAAAATAATCCAAGGTTTTATATGACATTGTCCCCCAAATCGGGAAACATCCAAAAAGGAAACCTAAAATAAAAAAAAACATTTTCCCCATATAAAAAAAAGAAAGGGGGGGAAGGGCCCATTTCCCTGCAGGAAATTATGTGACACCCATCACCCCAGTTTAAAAAACCAAACTTTCCATGGAAGGAAAAATGGGGAAAAAAAATTTACCCCCTTTCCTGAAAAGCGGGTAGGGTAACCCGCTTCGCCCCCCAAAACCCCTGCTCCCTGCGGCCTTCTTTCCCTCCCTTGTGACTAACCCGAGACATGGGGTGGAGAGTGCAGAGACAGGGGGCAAAGGGGAAATCCTGCCCCCTTTTTCCCGTCCCCTTGACGCCAAGGAAAAACCACAGGGAAAAAGGAAAACAGGGAGCAAGGGGGAAACTCCCCGCACCAAAGTCCCCCCGTCTCCGGTACTGCCAATAAAACCATAAGGAAAACAGGGAGCAAAATCCCACTTCCCGGGTTTCCCGGGGCTTTACGATGAGGGGCCCAGGGCAGCACTCTACAGACATCCAACCCAAATTTTAAAAATGCACCATGCATCCCCCAGGGGGCAGAATTTTAGAGGGGGAGAAAGCGGGAGAGGGGACCCGGAGGGATCTTAGAGCCAGATACAGCAGGGGGCCAGAGCCACCCGAAAACAAGGCCAGTTTTCAGCCCCAAACCAAACTTCCCCCCTGCAATTTAAAAAGGGGGGCCCAAACGCGGAGCACAATAGTGTGGAGGAAAAGGGTCCTGGTGGTAAACCCAAGCGACCCTCAAGGTATCAAACTTGGCCCGGGGGGGGAATTTGGGCGCAGGGAAAATCGATAAGGGGAAAGGGGAGAGAGGCAGGAGGAGGGGAAGAGGACTTTTAAAGAACACGCAGTTTTTTTGCCATTTAACTGGCCATTCCCCATTACTGAAAGTTTAAAAGCCCTTTTTTTATAAATTGTGCGAGGAGCCCCTAAAAAAGGGGCCCAAAAATATCACAAAGACCTGACCAGGCGCAAATACAAGCGGCAGGGGAAAGGCCCCTTACTTTTCACCTTTTATGAAGCAAGAAAATGGGCAGTGACTCCGCATCCATCTATCTTATTTTCTGTACCCTCCCTTAAAGGGAGCTGACAACCAGGACCACAGTAAGTCAAAATACACACAGGGAAATACACAGCCACCCAGCTTAAAAAACAAGGGCTGAACTGCATTTTTTTTGCACTGCGGTCCCCCTATAAAATTTGTGTTTTTTTTTTGAGGTGCCCTTTGATACCCGTGATTTATTACCCGCCTCCCCAAATAAATAAAATACAGCAAACGATACCCTCCTCGGTATCTTCTTTGGGGGTTTTTCTTCACCCTTTAACTGGGGTACCACAGCCAAAGCTACCAAAAAGTTTTGCTTAGACCCTTAAATAAAGGGGAAAAAAATGGCACCCAAACACTAGAGAAACAAAGGGCCCCTCAACAAGCCGGATTTTGACAGGAAAAAAAATCAAAATTTACTCCCCAAAAAAATTGCCCGGGGAAGAGCCAGGGAAAAATTGCCTGTTCTACAGGACACCCTCTCAAAAAAGTGCAAACCACAAAAGCAAAACCTGCAAACAGAATCAATAAACAAGGAGAGCGACAAGAAGAATTGAACAGAGACTATCCATAGTGTCCCGTGGGGGGCCTACCAAAAAGGGACACCGGGGATGTGGATCTTCTGGACCCCCCGCAAGCAGGTATAAGCCACGCCAGGAAACGGAATCTAAGGGAGGGCCCGGTTTTCACCAGAGGCCCCCCCGCAAAGCGGATTGGAAATTGCACGGCGGAGCACTACCAGGTCCTACCCCCTGACGTGACTTGCTTGCGGGGGCAGCCCAAATTTTGGGGGTGGTACAAAATCCTGATGCAAGCCCTTTCAAATTTGGACAAACAGAAGATCAGACAGGGGGCAAAGGTTTTGGTTTGAGGGGCGGAGGGAGAAGGTAAAGGTACAAAAGGATTCACAAAAGACAACAACAAGAACGTTTCCTTTCAAGGCACAGGGCACTATCGATTCGGCGGGGACCAAAAGGAGAGGCAGGAATTAAAAAAGAACAGTGCCCATGAAAGCCCCAAACACCGGCGTGCTGTCTCTTTAAAATTTAGGTTTCATTAACCCCCGTGTCGCTCTTGGGGGGGAGCGCGCCCCTGGCCAGCAACAGGACGCGGTTTAGGTGAGAAAGGGGGGGAACTGTAGCCAACCGCAGCCCGAACTTGGAAAACGCGGGAGAAGGGGCGGGGTTTCCCGTGACCTGACACAGGGGTTTAAAGGGGGGCACCCTTTCCCAAAAAGAAGATAAAATTTTTTTTTTATACACATCAAAAATTAACTCAAAGGAAAAAATAAGCAAATTTCTAACAAACGGGAAGACTTTAGGAACCACTCGCCCCCAGAAAAAATCTAAGTTATAGGTTTTGCCAGAAAAAAAAAACCCGCAAGTCAATTTTCGGAAAAAAATGTAAATGGGTCCCACCTTTGCATTAAATTTAGTTTTTGACTTGCAAGGTGAAAGAGCCAATAGAGTCAGTCCCCGAAAAGAGCAACCCAAAATTTAATAGTGCAGATAGGCGAAACCCAATTTTCCCCAGAAAGTTTATTTCCAAATTTTTTTGACTACAACGACAAAAAAGTATTTTTCGCAGTTCCCAAAAATCACCAGAAACCTCTAAAGTAAAAGGTTCGAACCATGTTAACCTTTAAAGATTAACGGTCAGGTTTCATGCAAAAAAAAATGCTTTCACCCAAATTTTTTCTCTACTTTTTAAAATCTAAAAAAATAAAACCCCGCAAAAATATCCCCTTTCCCTATTAAAGGGGGGTACTTTCCCAAGGCTCCATTGAATCCTTTTAACCAGTTCATCAGGCGGAGAAAAGTTTTCCCCCACCTTTTTAACGAAACACCCCCATAGAAAAGGGTCCTTTTTCTTTTCGTTTCCAAAAATTATCGCTCTTCAAACTTTTGAAACCGATTTAAAGGGGTTTTCACAAAAAAATTCTAAACCCCTAAAATGCCAAAATCTCCCGTTTTTTTGGGGGGGTCCCGCTATTTGGGGGCCCCTCCCGCCCTCCCGGGGGGGTTTTGGGATTTTCCCCCCGCCGCCTGCAAACGGGGGGGTCCTTTAAATTACCCCCGGCCCCAAAGTAGCGCTGGTGCCTACCTTTTTTGCGCCGCGGGGCCGCTCCTACAGGCGGGGCAGCGGCCCCCAAACGGCCCCCTCACCCCCCCCGCGTCTCACTGTGCGGGAGAGGCAGGAGGGGTCGCTCCCTCCTCCCCCCTCCCGTAAAGAAAAGGCGCCGGTGTGGGGGGCCGCACATACAGGTCAGGCGCGAGGGGGAAATTTAAAGCGCGGCGCAGGGGATGACGCGCGGCTGCTCCCCAACTTCCCCCTGCGCCGCTGAAGAGATCGGGAAAGGGGCGGGGCCCCCTGCAAAGGGGCCTGGTAAGGTAAGTGGATTTTTTATTTTTAATTTTTTTTTAGCTTTAGGGGCTCTACCCCCGGGTTTAAAAAGAGGGCAAAATACCGGGAACAGAGGGGGGACTACCGGGAACAGAGGGGGGCACTACCTGGCAACAGAGGGGGCACTACCTGCAACAGAGGGGGCACAAACTGGCTAACAGATGGGGGCACAACCTGGGTAACAGAGGGGCACTACCGGCTCCCCAGGGGGCACTACCGGGAACAGAGGGGGGACTACCTGGCTCCTGAGGGGACATCTACCTGGCAACAAAGGGGGCACTCCCCTGGGAACAGAGGGGGGACTACCGCAACAAAGGGGGGACTAAAACCCGGCTAACAGATGGGGGGACACCCGGGAAAGAGGGGCACTACCTGGCAAAAGAGGGGGCCCACTGGCAACAGAGGGGACACTAACTGGCAATATTGGGGCACTACCTGGCTAACAAGGGGCACTACCTGGCTAACAGATGGGGGCCTCCCGGGCTAAAAGGGGGGGGCACTACCGGGCAACAGAGGGGCACTACCTGGCAACAAAGGGCCCCACCGGCAAACAGATGGGGCACTCCCTGGAAAACAATGGGAAACTACCGGGCAACAGATGGGGCACTACCGGGCAAAAAGGGGGGACATCTACCTGGCAACAGGGGGGACACTACCTGCAAACAAGGGGCACTACGGCAAACAGATGGGCACTACCTGGCAAACAGATGGGGGCACCTACCTGCAACAAGGGGGGCACCTCCCTGGCCTAACAATGGGGGCACCTCCTGTTAAAAAAGGGGGGGCACTCCCCTGGCTAAAAAATTTTGGCTCTCCCTGCTACAGAGGGGCTCTATTTGGCTACAAGGGGGCATCTCCCCGCCTGTAAGGGGGCACTACCTGGTTATGGGGCTACCCCCGGGGCTATAAGGGCATCTACCGGTTTTCTTAAAAAGCCGTTATCCCAGTTGGGTGGAGTGGGTGGCTTTTTGAAGGGCTGGCTACCAACAATGGCGGTCCATGCAAATTTTTCCCCGCGCGCGCGACGCGCCGCCCACAAAATTTTCTCCTGTTTTTTCATTTTGAAATTTGGGGCAACTATGTGCAAAACCCAAGGAGCAAAGACTACTCAAAACCCCACGAAAACAAAAACAAAAAACCAGTGGTCATTTTCTCATTATAAAAAGGTCACGCAAAAGAAATATGTAGAGTTTAGTGCAGCCCTCCGAGAGGTGTTTACAGCCTTTGTTAACGATGCCTCATCAGCAAATAAACTACGCTGTCAAGAAGCAAGACAGCTTTTGAGGTTTTTGGGTTTAAACGAAAGACAGGCTCACAGAACAAAAATTTTTTAAACATATATTCCGTTTTGGTAAACAATCAATAGGCTCTGGCTAGGCTGCAAAGCGCAAAAAGGGAATAGGGGGAAAGGGGGGGGGGCCCCCCTAGGGAAAATGAGGGTAAAGTCCCACTAAACCAGGGGAAATTTAAAAAACACTTTTTTCCCGAGATACTACAAAAAGTTTTACCAGGAGAAAAAAAAATTAAAAAATAAAATCGTGTTTTTTTCTTTATTTTTCATTTGCCAAGGATAAATAGTATGGGTGCAACAAAAATAAAGAAATAAACATGATTTTATTTGATTTAATATTTTTTTTCGTTACCCCCATATTATCATTCGTTTTATAACACATCGGGACCACTTCTGTAGTTTTATAATTTGATTTCGGCCATGTACAGTTTTATTTCAGATTGCATTAAAAAACCCCATAGGAGCGTCGCTCGCCATTGGTCCAAATAACGGCGCCTCTTTTAACTTAGCCAATCACAGAGCGCGCTCAGAATTTCCTTTCCCCATAGAACTCAAATGAGAAAGTAGCTCGCGCTCTGTTTGGGCTAAGCTGACGAGCCCCCGCCGCTTCAACCAATCAGCTAGTTTCTGCATTTTTACTGTGTTTTGAACTGTCCCGCCTTTGAATATGATTGGTCAATTTTTCTCCATAGGATATAATGGGACATTGTCGCTCCAATTCTGATTGGTCAATTTTTCTCCATAGGTTATAATGGGACATTGTCGCCCTATTCTGATTGGCCCAATTCTCCTCCATAGGTTAGAATGGGACATTGTCGCTCCTATTCTGATTGGCTGGTTTATGCCGACCATAGAATAGCTTAAACAATTTAAATTACTGTATTTCCCGGCAATTCTCTCTATTGCAATTCCCTATGTAGCGCCGGTCTTGGCGATAAACGCGTTGTTCGGGTTTTTAACTGCTTTTATTTGTAAAGAAGGGTTCGGCTCTTACCTGAAAATTTTTTACATTTTTTAAAAAATCATTTTTTGTTTAAACTTCATGCCGCACGCGCTGCGCCGAGATTTCGTGCGCCCATCTCTCCAAGACTAAATGGGAGAATAGCTCGCGCTCTGATTGGCGGGGATAGCCAAGCACCCGCTACTCAGCCAAACAGCTCTTTTCTGTTTTTTTACTGTATTTTGAATTATCCCCGGGGGAATTCTGAGGGTCTAAACTTCCCCATAGACTAAAATGGGTCTTTGCGCTCCTTTTTCTGTTTGGCCGGCAGCCAAGCCCCCCTACTCACCAACAGCTTTTTTCTGTTTTTTTTACTGTATTTGTTTTTACCCCACCGGGGATTCTGTTTGGGCAACCCTTTCCCCCCATGGGTTTTAATGGTTCACTGTCGCTCTTTTTCTGATGGCGGGTTAATCCCAACCATGAAAAGGTTTCAAATTTGTTACTGTATTTCCCGGGAAATTTCCAAATCATAATTTTTGATATTGCGCCTTTCTAGAGTTTTGGAAAGTTTTTTTTTTTTTATTATTTTATTTTTTACTCTTTATTTTTTAGCTTTTCTGAAAGTTTTCTCCCTTTTATAAAGGCATTTTTTTGAATCATACCCTCGCACGGAGCGAACGCCGAGATTTCGTAGCATCTTCTATCTGTTTCCTCGCATGTTGGGAACCTCTTCACTTTGCCTCTGCAGCATTAACCAAAAAAACCGGGTCTGCCTGTCGGAGCCCCGAGCGCTGCACTGCGCCTCGCTTTGCGACTCGCCACATACATGCCTGGAGTTTTCGGGGCCCCGCCGCTCCCGCCCCGAACGCCAACCCCGCACCCCAAAACCGCGCCCACGCCCGCCCCTTCATGCGGGCGCAGCGAAAGGGCGAATACGCCCCTAACACGAATCCCCGCGTCCGACAGGGGGATTCGGGGTGGGGGGCCAGATACGCCAGAAAACGGGGGAAAACCCAAACATACATGTGGCCCATTGGTGAACATATGGGGGTCTAAAGAAATCACAAACTATCAGGAAAGAAATTTTTGGGTCTCCTTGCGTGGATTTCCAAAAAAGAAAATGCCTCGTTTTTCTTACAAACAAGATTGGAATGTCCACCCTCATACGCCAGGGAAAGGGGAGGGGTCTGTATATCGAGATGTGCTTGGCCGAAATGTGCATATAAACCCCGGAAAAAAAACAAAAAACCTTTTGAAGATGCCGGTGGGAAACTGGGAAGATTTTGTTATTTCCACATAAACGATACGTATCAACTTCCTGAAAGGCCCCTCTGCTGAAAAAGCCCATCTCCCAAAAAAAAAAAAAAAAAAGCCAAATAATATTTAAAATTCACACAGGAACAAAAAACCACATTTTTTGGGGATGTGTCCTTGGTCTGACAAAACTATTTTGGGCCAATACCATTGTTTTATTTGGAGGAAAAGGGGGAAGCTTTAAGCCTAAAAACACCACCCAACTGTAAACCCGGGGGGGGCAGCGTCATGTTGTGGTTTGTTTGCTGCAGAGGGGGTTGGTGCACTTCACAAAAAAATAGGGAGCATGAGGAAAAAATTTTGTGGCAATGCTGAAACAACACTAAAAAATCAACCCGGGAAATTAAAGCTTTAGCGGAAATGGTCCCAAATGGACAATGACCCAAAAATACTTCCA
>JAODAL010075505.1:0-13971 GCA_025379985.1 Phyllomedusa bahiana
CAGATATAGAATCTTAGACTACCAAAGGGGAATTCTCAGACTATAGGAAATGGCCCCTAGACTTCCCGGAATATTCCAGACAAAGAGAAAGCCCTGACTACCAAAGGGAAAATGCTCCAAATATGGGAATGGCCCCGCAACTACCCGGGGGGAACCCCCCCTCAGACTTTTGAAAACCCCTAGAACTACCCGGGAAATTTCTCAAACTTGAGAATGGGCCCCCCCACTACCAAGGGGAAAATGCTTTAACGATGGGGAAAACCCCTAGACAAACCCGGGAAAATCTCAAACTAAAAAAGAATGCCCCCCCAAAACTACCAGGGAATAAGCCCGACTATAGAATGCCCCTAGACTACCAGGGGAAAAAATCTCAGACTATGAGGAAAAGCCCCCAGACTACCAGGAAAAAGGCTCCATGGAAAACCCCAATTTGGGAAAGTCCTTTGGGGGCCAACCAGGGGGAAAAAGCAAAGGGCCCATGGAATGCCCCCAACTCCCGGAAACAGGGTCCCGACTAAAGAGGAAAAGCCCCTTTAAATACCAGGGAAATATTGCCAGAACCCAGGGGGAATTTCCCTAAGGACTAAAACCAAAGGGGGTTGGGTCAACTATAAAAATTCCCCCCCCCTAAACCCGGGAAAATGCTCAGATATGGGGAAAAACCCCTAAAACCGGGGGAAAGCTCAGACAAAGAAATGCCCCTAACCAACCCGGGAATATGCCAAACTATAGAATGCCCCCCAGGGCACCAAAGGGGGTAAGCTCAATAAAAAGAAATCCCCTTTAAAATAAAACCCAAAAAAAGTTTAGGGTATGAAAGGCCCCGGATTTCCCGGGGAAAGGGTTTTAGACTATAAAAGCCCCTAGACCCACCAGGGAATATCCCCAGAAATAAAGGGAAAAGGGCCCCCAACTACCAGGGGGAAAATGCTTTAGGAAATATGAAAAATTTTTTTTTCCCCAACTAACCCCGGGGAAAAACTCAGAAAAATGAAATCCCCTAGAAAATACCAGGGGGAAAAATGGGTCAAACCATTTAATTGGGCCCCCAATTTCCGGGAATATGCTCAGACCCAGCTACCCCCGGGGGTAGCTCAACTATGAGAAACCCCTAGACTCCCGGAATATGCTCAAATAGAGAATGCCCTAGACTACAGGAAAGTCAACTAAAGAGAATGCCCCTAACTACCGGGAATAGCTCAACATGAGAAAACCCTAGTACCAGGAAAGGTCAACTATGGAAACCCTAGACTTACCGGGAAAACCCCCCAACTATAAATGCCCCAGACTACCCGGGAAAATCCAACATAGAAAACCCCAACAACCCGGGGAATATGGTAGCTTTGAGAATGCCCCTAGCTACCGGGAAAGCTCAACTATGAAATCCCTAGACACCCGGGGAAAAATAGACTATAGAATGCCCTAAACTACCAGGGAAAACCAACTAGAATTCCCCTAACTACCAGGGGAAAATGCCGACTTGAGAATCCCCTAGACTACGGGAAAGCTCAGACATAGAAGCCCCCAGACTAATGGGGGGAACACGACTATGAAAATGCCCCCCGACACCAGGGGAAAACTCAAAATATGAGAAAGCCCCCTAACTACCCGGGGTATCTCAGACTATGAGAAAAGCCCCCCAACACAGGGAAACCAACAAAAAAATGCCCCCAGACACCAGGGAAATTCAACTATAGAAAGCCCCTGAATACCAGGGGAAACTCACTATAAATCCCCCCCGACTAAACCAGGGGAAAATTTCTCAACTATGAAATGCCCTAGCTACCAGGGGAAAATGCTCGACATAGAATGCCCTAGACTACCCGGGAATACTAATTGGGGGATGCCCCTAACAAAAAGGGAATAGCTCAGAATTAAAGCCCCTAAATACCAAAGGGAAAGGGTCAGACTATGAAATGCCCCCAAACTACCAGGAATAGCTAAATTGAAATGCCCCCAGACCCCAAACAGGGGAAAACCCGACTATGAGAAATGCCCCCAACTACCAGGGGGAAACCAACTATAAAAATGCCCCCTAGACTACCAGGAATATGTCAAACTATAAACCCCTAGCTACCAGGGAAATCACTATGAGAATGCCCCTTTAAATACCAGGGGGAAAATGCCAACTAAGAATTCCCCTAGACTAACCCGGGATTTCCCCCAAAATGAAATTCCCTAAAAACTACCAGGGAAAAGCTCAGATATGAAACCCCTAACTTTTCCAGGAAACTCAAACTATGAGAATCCCCTAGACTACCAGGGAAAGCTCAGACTAGAGAATGCCCCTAACTCAGGAAAGGGAAAAATAGAATGCCCCCAGACTCAAAAACCCCCAGACTATGAAAATTGCCCCTAAACTACCAAAGGGGAAAACTCAACTATGAAATGCCCCTGACTACCCGGAAACCCCGATAGAGAAACCCCTAGATACCCCGGGGGTTTCTCGACTATAGAATCCCCAGACTACCCGGGGGAAACTCAGACTATGAATGCCCCTAACTACCAGGGGAAACCAGACTAAAAGAAGCCCCTAATTTACCCGGAAAATGCCCCCAATTATGAGAAAACCCCTAGACTACCCGGGAAAGCCAGACTAAAAGCCCTAGACTACCGGGGGAAAGGGGTCAACTTGAGAATGCCCCCAAAATACCGGAAAGGCAACTATGAAATGCCCCCAACTACCAGGAAAATTTTTCAACTAGAGAATCCCCTAGACACCAGGGAATATGCTCGGGTATAAATGCCCAGATACCCGGGGAAAGGGTCAACTATAGAATGCCCCTAGACTACCAGGGAAAGCTCAGAATGAAATGCCCCAACTACCAGGGGGAAAGGGCCCAAATTAGAAGCCCCCCGACTACCAGGGAATAGGGTCTCAAAACGATATAAATGCCCCTAGACTACCAGGGAACAGCTCAACTAAGAGAAATGCCCCTAGACAACGCGGGAATACCTCAAGACAATGAAATGCCCCTAGATTACCAGGGAATGATGCTCAGACTAATGAGTAAAGCCCCCAGACTACCAGGAAATATCTCACACTATGAGAAGCCCCTAACAAACCATGGAATATTCACAGACTAATGAGAATGCCCCTAGACTAACTATACCAGGAATAATGCTCGCCTATGAAAATGCCTAGACTACCAGGGAATATTGCATCATTACTATGAAATGCTCCAGACTACCAGAAACAGGCTCAGACTATGAGAAGACGTCCCTAGACTACCAGGAAATATGCTCTGGTGACGTATTGAGAATGCCCCTAGACTAACCAGGAAATAAGCTCATGACTATAATAATGCCCCTCAGACTACCTAGGAATATTGCTCAGACTATGATAATGGCCCCCAGACTACCATGGAAATATGGTCAGTGTTCGTGGTTGTGTGGGTTATTTTGGGTGGTGACTATGAAAGAATGCCAACCAGACTACCAGGAATTTGCTCAGACTATGAGAATGCCCTAGACTACCAGGAAAAATGCTCATACTAATGAGAATTGCCGCCTTAGACTACCAGGGAATATGCTCAGACTATAAGAATGCCCCTAGACTATCAGGGAACACCCTCAGACTATGAGAATGCCCCTAGACTACCAGGAACAGGCTCAGACTATGAGAATGCCCCTAGACTAACCCAGGGAATATTGCTCATGACAATAATAATAGTCCCTAGACTACCAGGGAATATGCTCATACTATGGGAAAAGCCCCTAGACTACCAGGGGAACACGCTCAGCACTATGAAGAATGCCCCTATACCTGACCATGGAAACAGGCTCAGACCATAATAATGCCCCTAGACTACCATGGGAATATGCTCAACTTGAGAATGCCCCTAGACTCACCAGGGAACAAGGCTCAGTACTATAAGGAATGCTACCCATTTACACAGGAAAAATGCTCATACTATGATAATACGCCCTAGACTACCAGGTAAATATCTCAGACTATAGAATGCCTCCTGGAGGACACAAGGGAACAGGCACTGACTATGATAATGCCCCTAGACTACCCATGTTTATATGCTCAGACTATGATGAAAAGTTCCCTATACTACCAGTGTAATATGCTCTGACCTATGAAATGCGCCCTAGACTAACTATGGAATATGTCCTCAGACTAGGAGAATGCCCCTAGAATACCATGGAAAAGCTGAGACTATGATAATGCCTCTAGAACTACCAGGAACAGGCTTCAGACTATGAGAATTGCCCCTATACTACCATGGGAACAGGCTCAGACTATGAGAATGCCCCCCTGACTACCAGGGAATATGCTCAGACTATGAGAATGGCCCCTAGACAACCAGGATATGCTCATACTAGATGAGAATGACCTCTAGTCCTACCAGGGAATATGCTCCAGACTATGTGAGATTGCCCCTATACCTACCAGTAACACGCTCAGACTTTGAGTAATTCTTCCTAGACTACAAGGGAACAGGCTCAGAATATGAGAATGCCCCTAGACTACCAGGGAACAGGCTCAGACTATGAGAATGCCCCTAGACTACCAGGGAAAATGCTCAGACTATGAGACTGCCCCTAGACTAACGACCATGGAATCAACGCTCAGACTATGAGAATGCCCCTAGACTACCAGGGAACAGGCTCAGACTATGAGAATGCCCCTAGACTACCAGGGAACAGGCTCAGACTATGAGAATGCCCCTAGACTACCAGGGAATATGCTCAGACTATGAGAATGCCCCTAGACTACCAGGGAACAGGCTCAGACTATAAGAATGCTACTATGTTACCCTTGAAATATGCCGTCAGGACATGAGAATCCCCTAGACTACCAGGGAATATGCTCAGACTATGAGAATGCCCCTAGACTACAAGGGAACAGGCTCTGACTATGAGAATGCCCATAGACTACCAGGGTTATATGCTCAGACTATGAGAATGTCCCTAGACTACCAGGGAATATGCTCAGACTATGAGAATGCCCCTAGACTACCAGGGAATATGCTCAGACTATGAGAATGCCCCTAGACTACCAGGGAATATGCTCAGACTATGAGAATGCCTCTAGACTACCAGGGAACAGGCTCAGACTATGAGAATGCCCCTAGACTACCAGGGAACAGGCTCAGACTATAAGAATGCCCCTAGACTACCAGGGAATATGCTCAGACTATGAGATAGCCCCTATACTACCAGTGAATATGCTCAGACTATGAGAATGTCCCTCAATACTACCAGTTAAAATGCTCAGACTATGGATAATGCCCCCTATACTACCAGGGAAAATGGTTCAGACTTAATAAGAATGCCGCCTAATTACTCAGGAAATATGCCCTCAGTACTATGAGAATACCCCTAGACTACCAGGGAATATGCTCACACTATGAGAATGCCCCTAGACAACAAGGGAACAGGCTCTGACTATGAGAATGTCCCTAGACTACCAGGGAATATGCTCTGACTATGAGAATGCCCCTAGACTACTAGGGAATATGCTCAGACTATGAGAATGCCCCTAGACTACCAGGGAATATGCTCAGACTATGAGAATGCCCCTAGACTACCAGGGAATATGCTCAGACTATGAGAATGCCCCTAGACTACCAGGGAATATGCTCAGACTATGAGAATGCCCCTAGACTACCAGGGAATATGCTCAGACTATAAGAATGCCCCTAGACTACCAGGGAATATGCTCAGACTATGAGAATGCCCCTAGACTACCAGGGAACACCCTCAGACTATGAGAATGCCCCTAGACTACCAGGAAACAGGCTCAGACTATGAGAATGCCCCTAGACTACCAGGGAATATGCTCAGACTATGAGAATGCCCCTAGACTACCAGGGAATATGCTCAGACTATGAGAATGCCCCTAGACTACCAGTGATAATGCACAGACTATGAAATGGCCCCCAGACAACCATTAAAGAATGCTCACAGTATGAGCATGCCCCTAGACTACCCAGTAATATGCTCAGACTAAGAATGCCCAAGACTTACCAGGGAATATGCTCAGACTATGAGAATGTCCCTATACTACCAGGGAATATGCTCACTACTGATGAAATGCCCGCTAGACGTACTCAGTAAATATGCTGCAGACTATGAGAATTCCCTAGTCTACCAGGGAACACACCTCAGACTATGAGAAATAGCCCCTAGAACTAACCAGGGAATACGCTCAGACTATAAAGAATGTGGGCCCCTCAGACTACCAGGTAATATGCTACAGAACTATGAGAAAGCCCCCATACTACCAGGGTAACAGGCTCAGAACTATGAGAATAGCCCCTAGACAACCAGAATATGCTCAGACAAGCGCATAGGCCCCTAAGACTACCAGGGGAATATGCAACAGACTATGATAATTGCCCCTAGACTATACCATGAAATATGCTCAGACTATGAGAATCCCCTAGACTACCAGGGAACACGCTCAGACTATGAGAATCCCCTAGACTACCAGGGGAACACGACTCATAACATATGAGAATGGCCCCTAGATACCAGGGAAATGCTAGACTATGATCAATGCCCCTTAGACTACCAGGAATATGCTCATACTATGAGAATGCCCTTAGACTACCGGGGAACAGGCTCAAACTATGAGAATGCTCCTAGACTACCAGGGAATATGCTCAGACTATGAGAATGCCCCTAGACTACCAGGGAATATGCTCACACTATGAGAATGCCCCTAGACTACCAGGGAATATGCTCAGACTATGAGAATGCCCCTAGACTACCAGGGAAAATGCTCAGACTATGAGAATGCCCCTCTAACTACCCAGGGAATAATGCTCAACTATGAGAATCCCCTAGGTACACCAGGGAGGGGGGTCATTGGAATATGCCAGACTATTGATAAGCCCCTGGACTAACCAGGGAATACGCTCAGAATATGAGAATGCCCCTAGACTACCAGGGAATATGCTCAGACTATGAGAATGTCCCTAAACTACCAGGGAGTATGCTCAGACTATGAGAATGTCCCTAGACTACCAGGGAATATGCTCAGACTATGAGAATGCCCCTAGACTACCCAGGAAAAATGCGTCAACTATGAGAAATGCCCCTAGTCTAAACCATGGGAACACCACTCAGACCTAAGAGAATGCCCCAAATCAACAAGGGAACAGGCTCAGACTATGAGAATGCCCCAAGACTACCAGGGAATATGCTCATACTATAAGAATGCCCCTAGACAACCAGGTAAAAGTCTCAGACTATGAGAATGCACCTAGACTACCAGGGAACATACTCAGACTATGAGAATGCCCCTAGACTACCAGGGAATATGCTCAGACTATGAGAATGCCCCCAGACTACAAGGGAACAGGCTCAGAATATGAGAATGTCCCTAAACTACCAGGGAATATGCTCAGACTATGAGAATGCCCCTAGACTACCAGGGAATATGCTCAGACTATGAGAATGCCCCTAGACTACCAGGAAACAGGCTCAGACTATGAGAATGCCCCTAGACTACCAGGGAACAGGCTCAGACTATGAGAATGCCCCTAGACTACCAGGGAATATGCTCAGACTATGAGAATGCCCCTAGACTACCAGGGAACATGCTCAGACTATGAGAATGCCCCTAGACTACCAGGGAATATGCTCAGACTATGAGAATGCCCCTAGACTACCAGGGAATATGCTCAGACTATGAGAATGCCCCTAGACTACCAGGGAATATGCTCAGACTATGAGAATGCCCCTAGACTACCAGGGAATATGCTCAGACTATGAGAATGCCCCTAGACTACCAGGGAATATGCTCAGACTATGAGAATGCCCCTAGACTACCAGGGAATATGCTCAGACTATGAGAATGCCCCTAGACTACCAGGGAATATGCTCAGACTATGAGAATGCCCCTAGACTACCAGGGAACAGGCTCAGACTATGAGAATGCCCCTAGACTACCAGGGAATATGCTCAGACTATGAGAATGCCCCTAGACTACCAGGGAATATGCTCAGACTATGAGAATGCCCCTAGACTACCAGGGAACACCCTCAGACTATGAGAATGCCCCTAGACTACCAGGAATTGGCTCATACTAGTAAGAATGCCCCTAGTGACTACCAGGAAAATGCTCAGACTATGAGAATGCCCCCAGACTACCAGGGAATATGCTCAGACTATGAGAAATGCCCCTAAGCTATACCAGAATATGCTCAGACTATGAAGAATGGCCCCTAAGACTATCTAGGGAACACCCTCAGACTATGAGAATGTCCCTAGACTACCAGGGAACACCCTCAGACTATGAGAATGCCCCTAGACTACCAGGGAATATGCTCAGACTATAAGAATGTCCCTAGACTACCAGGGAATATGCTCAGACTATGAGAATGCCCCTAGACTACCAGGGAACACACTCAGACTATGAGAATGTCGTTAGACTACCATGGAACACTCTCAGACTATGAGAATGTCCCTAGACTACCAGGGAATATGCTCAGACTATGAGAATGCCCCTAGACTACCAGGGAACAGGCTCAGACTATAAGAATGCCCCTAGACTACCAGGGAATATGCTCAGACTATGAGAATGCCCCTAGACTACCAGGGAATATGCTCAGACTATGAGAATGCCCCTAGACTACCAGGGAATATGCTCAGACTATGAGAATGCCCCTAGACTACCAGGGAATATGCTCAGACTATGAGAATGCCCCTAGACTACCAGGGAACAGGCTCAGACTATGAGAATGCCCCTAGACTACCAGGAAACAGGCTCAGACTATGAGAATGCCCCTAGACTACCAGGGAATATTCTCATCAGACTAATGAGAATCGTTCCCCTCGACTACCAGGAATAGGCTCATACGATGAGAATCGCCCATAGAACTACCAGGGAATATGCTCAGACTATGAGAATGCCCCCCAGACTACCAGGGAATATGCTCAGACTATGAGAATGCCCCTAGATTCCCAGGGAATATGCTCAGCTAATGAGAATGGTGTGCCCCCAGACTACCAGGAAATATGCTCAGACTATGAGAATGCCCCTAGACTACCAGGGAATATGCTCAGAATATGAGAATGCCCCCAGACTACCTTGGATCACGCTCAGACTATGAGAATGCCCCTAGACTACCAGGGAACATGCTCAGACTATGAGAATGCCCCTAGACTACCAGGGAATATGCTCAGACTATAAGAATGCCCCTAGACTACCGGGGAACAGGCTCAGACTATGAGAATGCCCATAGTCTACCGGGGAATATAGCTAGACTATGAGGAATGGTGCCCTAGACTACCAGGGAATATGCTCAAACTATGAGAATGCCCCTAGACTACCAGGGAATATGCTCAGACTATGAGAATGCCCCTAGACTACCAGGAAACAGGCTCAGACTATGAGAATGCCCCCAGACTACCAGGGAATATGCTCAGACTATGAGAATGCCCCTAGACTCAAATGTACACCTCAGACCTTTGAGAATGCCCCTAGACAACCAGGGAACATGCTCAGACTATAGAATGCCCCTATACTACCAGGGAAACATGCTCATAATATGTTGAATGCCCCTAAGACACCAGGGATTTTGCTCAGACTATGAGAAGCCCATAGACACGCGGGGAACAGGTCTCAGACTATGAAATGGCCCTTAGACTACCGTGGGAATATTCTCCAGGACTATGTAGAAAGGCCCTCTAGACTACCAGGAAACAATCTCAGACTATGAGAATGCCCCTAGACTACCAGGGAATATGCTCAGACTATGAGAATGCCCCTAGACTACCAGGGAATATGCTCAGACTATGAGAATGCCCCTAGACTACGCAGGAACAGGCGTCAGACTAGCTAATGCCCCTAGACTACCGGGTAATATGCATCAAACAATGGAGAATGCCCCTAAGAACACCAGTGAAAGGCTCAGACGTATGAGAATGCCCCTAACTATACCAGGGAATATGCTCAGACTATTAGAATGCCCCTAGCTTACCCGGGAATATGCTCAAGACTATGAGAAAAGCCCCTAACTACCATGAAACAGTGCCTCACACTATGAGAATGCCCTCTAGACTACCATGGAACCCGTCTCAACTATAATAAGGGACCTCTAGACTTACCAGGAAATATGCTCAGACTATGAGAATGTGCCTCTAACTACCGGGAATATGCCTCCAGACTATGAGAATGCCTCTAGACTACCAGGGAACCGGCTCAGACTATAAGAATGCCTCTAGACTACCAGGAAATATGCTCAGACTATGAGAATGTCCCTAGACTACAAGGGAATATGCTCAGACTATGAGAATGCTCCTAGACAAAACCTCGGAAACCTACACCCCACAGAACTATGAGAATGCCTCTAGACTACCAGGTAATATGCTCAGACTATGAGAATGCCCCTAGACTACCAGGGAATAGGCTCAGACGATGAGAATGCCCCTAGACTACCAGGGAATAGGCTCAGACGATGAGAATGCCCCAAGACTACCAGGGAACAGGCTCAGACTATGAGAATGCCCCTAGACTACCAGGGAACAGGCTCAGACGAAGCGAAAATGCCCCTAGACCTAACCAGGAATGTAACGCTCGACTATGAAATGAGCGCCCTAAGGAATTACCAGGGGAATATGCCCTCAGACAATGAGAATGCCCCCATACAACCAGGAAATAGCTCATACTATGAGAATGCCCCTAGACTACCAGGGAATATGCTCAGACTATGAAATGCCCCTAGACTACCAGGGAATAAGCTCAGACTAAGAGAATGCCCTAGAGCTAACCGAGGAAATATCACAGACTATGCGAATGCCCCCAGTACTACCAGGAAGATATCTCAGACGGTATAGAATGCCCGCTAGACCTAAACCAGATGAATATGCTCAGACTATAAGAATGCCCCTAGACTACCAGGGAATATGCTCAGACTATGAGAATGCCCCTAGACTACCAGGGAACACCCTCAGACTATGAGAATGCCCCTAGACTACCAGGGAACACGCTCAGACTATGAGAATGCCTCTAGACTACAAGGGAACACGCTCAGACTATGAGAATGCCCCTAGACTACCAGGGAATATGCTCAGACTATGAGAATGCCCCTAGACTACCAGGAAACAGGCTCAGACTATGAGAATGCCCCTAGACTACCAGGGAATATGCTCAGACTATGAGAATGCCCCTAGACTACCAGGGAACAGGCTCAGACTATGAGAATGCCCCTAGACTACCAGGGAACAGGCTCAGACTATGAGAATGCCCCTAGACTACCAGGGAATATGCTCAGACTATGAGAATGCCCCTAGACTACCAGGGAATATGCTCAGACTATGAGAATGCCCCTAGACTACCAGGGAACACCCTCAGACTATGAGAATGCCCCTAGACTACCAGGGAACAGGCTCAGACTATGAGAATGCCCCTAGACTACCAGGGAACAGGCTCAGACTATGAGAATGTCCCTAGACTACCAGGGAACAGGCTCAGACTATGAGAATGCCCCTAGACTACCAGGGAATATGCTCAGACAATGAGAATGCCCCTGACTACCAGCGGAACAACCCACAGACTATGATAATGCCCCTAACTTACCAGGAATATGCTCAGACTATGAGAATGCCCGCTAAACTACATTAAAATATGGTCAGACTATGAGAATGCCCCTAGACTACCAGGGAACACCCTCAGACTATGAGAATGCCCCTAGACTACCAGGGAATATGCTCAGACTATGAGAATGCCCCTAGACTACCAGGGAACACCCTCAGACTATGAGAATGCCCCTAGACTACCAGGGAACAGGCTCAGACTATGAAAATTGCCCCTAACTATACCAGGGAACAGGCCAGAATATGGATAATGTCCTATACTACCAGGGAACACCCTCAGACTATGAGAATGCCCCTAGACTACCAGGGAATATGCTCAGACTATGAGAATGCCACTAGACTACCAGGGAACACCCTCAGACTATGAGAATGCCCCTAGACTACCAGGGAATATGCTCAGACTATGAGAATGACCCTAGACCTACCATGAATATAGCCGGACTATGAGAATGCCCCTAGATTAACCAGGGAATATGCACAGAACCTATGAGAATGTCCCTAGACTATCCAGGGAACATGGCTCAGAACTTATGATAAGCCCCTAGACCTAACAGGGAACATCCCACAGACTATGAGAATGCCCCTAGACTACCAGGGAATATGCTCAGACTATGAGAATGCCCCTAGACTACCAGGGAATATGCTCAGACTATGAGAATGTCCCTAGACTACCAGGGAATATGCTCAGACTATGAGAATGCCCCTAGACTACCAGGGAATATGCTCAGACTATGAGAATGCTCCTAGACTACCAGGAAACAGGCTCAGACTATGAGAATGTCCCTAGACTACCAGGAAATATGCTCAGACTATGAGAATGCCTCTAGACTACCAGGGAATATGCTCAGACTATGAGAATGCCCCTAGACTACCAGGGAACAGGCTCAGACCTAGAAATGTCCCTAGACTACCAGGTAATATCTCCATATTGATTAATTCCCCTATACTACCAGGGAATATGCTCAGACTATGAGAATGCCCCCAGACTACCAGGGAATATGCTCAGACTATGAGAATGCCCCTAGACTACCAGGGAATATGCTCAGACTATGAGAATGCCCCTAGACTACCAGGGAATATGCTGCAGGAAACCTATGAAATTGCCCCTAGACTAACAAGGGAATATTCTCATACTATGAGATCCCCAAGAACTACCAGGGAAATGCTCATACAATAAAGAATGCCCCCTAGACTACCAGGAAACAACAGGCTCAGACTATGAAAAATCGCCCCTAGACTAACCAAGTAATATCCAGACTATGAGAATGCCCATAGACTACCGGGGAACAGGCTCAGACTATGAGAATGCCTCTAGACTACCAGGGAACAGGCTCAGACTATGAGAATGCCCCTAGACTACCAGGGAATATGCTCAGACTATGAGAATGCCCCTAGAATACCAGGGAATATGCTCATACAGTGAGAATGTCCTATAACTAACCAGGGAATATGCACAGACTAAGAGAATGTCCCCCCCAGACTACCAGGGAATATGCTCAGACTATGAGAATGCCTCTAGACTACCAGGGAATCTGCTCAGACTATGAGAATGCCCATAGACTACCGGGGATCTGGCTCAGACTATGAGAATGTCCCTAGGCTCAGACTATGAGAATGCCCCTAGACTACCAGGGAACAGGCTCAGAATATGAGAATGCCCCTATACTACCAGGGAATATGCTCAGAATATGAGAATGCCCCTAGACTACCAGGAAATATGCTCAGACTATGAGAATGTGGTCCCTTAGACTATACCATGAATATGCTCAGACTATGAGAATGACCCTAGACTACCAGGAAACAGTGCTCAAGATTTGGAGAATGCCCCCTAGACAACCAGGGATCAGCTCAAACTATGAGAATGCCCCTAGACTACCAGGGAATATGCTCAGACTATGAGAATGCCCCTAGACTACCAGGGAACAGGCTCAGACTATGAGAATGCCCCTAGACTACCAGGGAATATGCTCAGACTATGAGAATGCCCCTAGACTACCAGGGAATATGCTCAGACTATGAGAATGCCCCTAGACTACCAGGGAACACCCTCAGACTATGAGAATGCCCCTAGACTACCAGGGAATATGCTCAGACTATGAGAATGCCCCTAGACTACCAGGGAATATGCTCAGACTATAAGAATGCCCCTAGACTACCAGGGAACAGGCTCAGACTATAAGAATGCCCCTAGACTACCAGGGAACACCCTCAGACTATGAGAATGCCTCTAGACTACCAGGGAACATGCTCAGACTTAAAAAAATGCCCCCAGACAACCCGGGAAAGCTCAACTATAGAAGCCCCTAAATACCAGGGAAAGTAAATATGAAATGCCCCCAGACTACCAGGGGAAAGTCAACTAGAAATGCCCCCAACTACCCGGGGAATATGCTCAACTTGAGAATGCCCAGACTA
>JAODAL010075506.1:0-13970 GCA_025379985.1 Phyllomedusa bahiana
ATAAATTCACATTGGCCCCTGTGTTATTATAAATCATATATACCCCTGTATTATTATAAATTAAATATAGCCCCCTGTGGCACCCAAGTAGTGAAAAAAAAAAAAAAAAGAAAAAAAAAAAAAGAAAAAAGTTTTCCACCAACCTGGGATCCTAAAGAGCTGTTCCTCCGGGGAGCCCGGGGTCCGCGAGAACCGAGGGGGGGGGGGTGTGACCCCGCGCATCACTCCTCCTGCGCCGGTCTGTAGATGCGGGTCAGTGAGCCCCGCATTACATCAATGGGAGAGAGGGATGGTTGCACCGCCCTGCCTCTCTATAGGATGACCCGCCATGTGGCAGCTGCTAATTTGCCGGCCGGAAAAAACGGCAGCGCAGAGCAGATCCGACGCCCGGATAAAGTCAGGGGGGCCAGATCAGGTGTACGGGGGCCCAGGGCCCCCGGCAGGGGTGCGCTACGGCGGTTGGGGACCCAATTAGGCATTTTTCCAGGAGGGGGAAAGCACTTCTATTTTCCTTTTTGGGTTTTTGATCACACGCGGGTTTTTTGGAAGCACGCGTTAATTAGCATGTTTTTTCCAAAGCACGGGAGGGGGGGAGGAGGGGTGCCCGGGGTTTCCCGGCCCCATAGACATGCAAGTCAGCGGGCTTATTACGCTAACAATTGAAGTTCCCCCCCCGCATACAATACAATGATTGTAGCAGGGGCGACAAGTGAATCCTACATAACTGAAAACCATATGAATTACCATAATTGGGGCGTCATTTCCCGGTTAAGTGCAATTTTTAAGCTGTTTAACATCCCTTTGCCCCCCCGCGACGCAATCACGAGTGCTGTGTGACAGTGGAGGAGCCAAATGAAGGCGCCCGGGCCCTGCTTGCCGAGACAATATTAAAAATAATAATAATCTTTATTTTATTAGCGCCAACATATTCCGCAGCCTTTAAATATAGAGGGTAAAAAGAAGATAACCAGACTTACATTAAAAAAAAAGCACGACAAAATGAGACACAAGGTTGGGGCCCTGCCCGCAAGAGCTTACAATCTATTAGGTGTATGGTGAAACAAAGGGTGACAAGTGTTGGTTTAAAATGGACCACCATTTTACATAAATATGGGGTAGTACACATTAATGGGGATGAACCTGCCATCCCAACAAATCTATATCAGAAAAGTCCCTTGGGTGCAAAGGCAAAAAGTGACGAATCTGTGACAGAATTTGGGGGTTACAATTAGGGATCTTGGAGGCTTGTTAAAAAGCGCACTTAAAACTGTGGGGGTTGTGGTGGCCTGATCAAATGGGGTAACATGTTCCAGAGAATGTGCAATAGGTGAAAATCTTGGGATGGGCAGGGGAGGTTGGGATGATGAGGTGTGTAGCTTAGATCATAGCAGGGGAGAAAAGGGGGTGGGGTTTGGTAGACAGGAAAGGGAGGAAAAGTTTGGGGTGAGCACTATGGGAGCCTTAGTTGAAGTGATGAGTTTTTTTGTTTTTCTGTCTGAAAGGCAGCCAGTGCAGAGATGACAAGGTAAGGAAACAGTATAGGGGGGAAAAAGAAAGACAAGCCTGCTGTGCATTCAGGCCCGTTTGGGAGAGGGGAGAGTTTACAGAGAGGAAGACCAAAAAGTAGGGATTACAGTAGTCAAGACAAGAATGAATAAGAGCAACAATGAGAGTTTTGAGTTGTTTCCACAGTGAGAAATGGAGGGATTCGGAGATGTTCTGGGGTGCAGGGAAGGAGCGGGGCAAGGGATTTGATAAGGGGGTAAAGGGTCAGATCAGAGTCTAGTAAACCCCGGGACGGGGCCCGTCCTAGGATTAGTGGCCCACCATGAGAGAAAAATACGGGTAGGGTTTTTTGAATGGTGGATGAAGAATTTTCTTTTTTAGTGGGTTTAGTTGGGGGATAGGAGAGGACATGATGTCAGAGACGGGACCAGACGTCACTGGTGTTTTGTGCAGGGGGGAGTGATGTCTGGGGAGGAATGTATAGTTGAGTGTCATACGTAGAGTGGTATGGAACCCAAATCTGCTGATGGTTTGCCCAAGGGGTGTGTGAGTAAAAGAGGAGAGGACAAAAACGGATCCCTGAGGAACCCCACGCAAAGGGGGAAAGGGGAAGGGGGTAAAACCCGGGAAAAATGAGACATGAAAAGTGCCTACTCAGAGGGGTTAGGAAGAAACCAAAAAGAGACCCCGGGTCCTGGATCCCGTGGGCGGAGAAATGTGGGATTTTGGTGTCCACGTGTCAAAAACCTGCAAGAACCCAGAAGAAGCAGCAATGAGTAGTTCCCCTGAGATTTTGCTGCAGGGATCATTTGAAACTTTAGAAAGAGCAGTTTCCGGGAGTGTGGGGCGGAACCAGTTTGCAGAGGGTCTAAAAGGAGTTACGAGAGATGGGATAGGGGGAGAGTAGAAAAAGGTTCCGGATTTGGGATAAAGGGGCGGTTGAGACGGGTCGGTATTGGCGGCGCGGGAGGGGTCCAGAGAGGACTTTTTAAGAAAAGGGAGTTTAACGGCGGTTTTTTAAAGGGAAGAGGGGGAAGATCCCAGTGGAGAGAGAGAGGGTTACAGATTGTAGTGAGGTGAGAGAGGGGCAGCTGGGGAAATGGACTGGACAAGGTGGGAGGGGGAAAGGGGTCACTAGAGCAAAGTTGGGGGCAGTATTGGAGAAGTGGGGCATTTTTTCTTCTGATGTTGGGTCAAGGATGAGAGCAAAATAGAGGATGTTGAGGGGGGACAGGATGGGGTTTTTAAATTGGGGGGTTGTGATTGATGTTTTGCCGGGGTGCTGTCAAATTTTTTCTTTGAAAGTGAGTGGCCCGGTCTTCAGCACAGAGGTCAGTGGACCGGGGGGCCCGAGCTTTGGGCCTGAGGAGGGAGGGAAGGTGTCAAACGACGTTTTGGGTTGTTGTGTAGTGTTGAAATGGGGGGGTGAAATATTTTTGTTTTTTCGCAGTGATGGGCATGTGGGAGGGCTGAGCATGAATTTTGTAGTGGAGAAAGTTGCAGGTAGCTTTGACTTTCTCCCCAGACCCCAGCGCACCTGGAGCACGCTTAGTGGCGAGTCTGGGCGTGTGCCAAGGTGGGGGGTTGATTTGGTGGTGCATGTGTGGTGGTCCAACATGTCCGGGGGGTTGTGGAGTTTTTATTGTAAAATTTGACAGCCAGGTTTGGCAGGAGAGGGGGGAATTGGGGGGCAGTGAGGACTGTATGGTTCTGGAGCCTTGAGTGTTGATAGGCGGAGATTTCGGAATGGGCGAAGGGTTGGTGTGTCGAAGAAGGCTGAAAAATTGTTGTAGTAAAAAAGATAAGGTTTTTGATCAGAGTTTAAAGGAAGGGTTTGGTAAGATTAGAAATTGAGCAGAGGCAAAGAAGACCAGATCAAGAGAGTTCCCATCCTGTGATTTTGGGGAGCGGAAATTTTCGAGAGGCCCAAGGAAGAGGTTAGTGAAAAAATAGAGGCGGGAAGGAGACATAGGGGTTTGTCAAATGTTGAAATGCCCTGATGATTTGGGTATTTCAGTCGGAGGAAATGAGGAAGCCAGGCAGAAAAAGATCCCGAAACTGGCGGGGGGGACCGGGGGGTTGTGACAACTGCGACTATTCAAAGGATAAAAAAAGGAGCTGGTATTTTGGGCAGCTATTTGTATACATTTTGACTGCAGAATAGGGTCGAATGGGTTTCCCCCTAGGGGTTTAAGCACCATGGGGACTAAAAATTTGAATGTAAAAAATAAAAAAAAAATGTAAAGTTTTAAAAATATTAAAAAAAAATAGTTAAAAACAAATCCTTTTTCCCCCTTTTTTAAAATAAAAAAGAAATAAAAAAAAAATAATTTAAATAAATGGTATCAATGTCCTTAAATATCTTTACTCTATTTATTTAACCTTATATATTCTGTACGGCGCCATTAAGATTTTAAAAAAATATTAGCTCCCCAAATTGCAGGGATTTTTTTTTGGGCACTTTTTTCTCCAAAAATTTTGGATAAAAAAATGTTAAAAATTCCCAATGGAAACCTACTTCAGTCTGTAAAAAGCATGTCCCCACACAAAGTCCATAGACAGAAAAATAGTTATTGGCTCAGAAAAAGGCCTATAAACCCAAAAAATGAAAAATTAAATTTTAAAGTATGACCCCCGAATAAGGATAGCATTTAAGAAAATTTTTTTTATTCCCCCCCCTAGGGGGGGAAAACCACAGGCACCGTGTGTCCCCCTCAGGGCCCGGGATTTACATTTTTCCGGAATGGGCGCCATTTTCCCTATTTTAGGACCCAAATCCCTGATGGACAGTTAACTTTTTTTAACCATTTCGTCGCGATCCCCTTATTTAAATCCGTGACATATCAGGCTGGTGCGACTGCGTTTAACCATCCTCAAAAAGTTACGTTAAATGTAGTAAAAGTGCATGTTTGGAGCATACTTTGACATGTTTTTTTCCCCTTTTTTTACTAGCTTTTCTATTGGCTGTCACCGTTTTGTCTTGGAATTTGATTGGGTAGGGGTTTTTTTATATATATTACGGGCGGATACAAAGTTTACCCTTTTCAACTGGGCACAACACTAGGATCTGTTTAGCGTTGCATATTGTATACAAAAGCATACTATAACCCCTATACTTTTCTTTAAATTTGAAAAAAAGGTGCCGCACTCGTTAAAATTTAAAAAACGCAATTTGACGTAAAGTGTAAAAAGGACAAGGGACAATACACGTTACGCTCCGTCCCCTTAGAGTCAAGGACCGTTAACGCATCCGTTCTCCCTTCCCTCAGAAGGATCCGTCTTTCTGTTAAAAAATTAATGCAGTGTGTATCACCCTTAGAATAACTAAAAAAAGGGGTTGCTGACAAGTATTTGGGGGAACTCCATCCTTGCCTCTATTTCAGGGCTAACGCGGGGGGGGGTTCAGGGTCTCCCACAAACAAATCGGGGGGCTCTTCTTTGTGGATAGAGTGTGACCCTGCACAGTAAGAGTAATGACAAAAGGTATGAATGTGGGCGGATTTACAAGGGAACAGCTAATTTTTCTTTTCCCCCCTCCTTGAACCGACCGGGATATGGAAACTGAAGCTCGCTCCTCCTCCTAATGACTGGATTTTTTTTTTAAAAAACTTCTATATCGGATGAAAAAACCCAGTGAGCGGGGAAGGGGCTGGCACTGGGAGCTTAGACGAAATCGGGGCATGTAGGGGTTGCCATATCAGCCTGGATTTATTAGGCTGTCAGGTTTCACCCCTCCCTCTGCGATCCCCCCCCCCGGGTGAGTCTTCCCAGTGTTTACTTCCTGGCCCTGCTCCCCCTGGCCGCTCGTCTTGCCCCATGGGAATGCGGTACCTGTCTCTTCTAAAGGGGCAGACCCTTCCCCGATCGGGCTCGCAGGGGCCCGCGGGGCGCCCCCAGTTTTGGGAAAGCCCTTGAGCCGGTGCCCCCCGCCCCCGCCGTTATCGAGCAGGGGGCCCGGAGGGGGGTGGGACTGATCCCCAGGGGGACCGCTGCTGTCGTTTGGGACTGTTACAGTGATCCGGGGGATGTGCACGGTGGGCTCGCTTCGGGCTTTTGCCCCTCAGCAAGAGCCCCCAGAAGGAGCTCCCCTTCTGGGAAAGGATCATCGGTGAGTGGGGGCCCACCTGCGGGCCCCCTTTTTCTTCGTTACTTCTCAAAGTTACGCAATTTGCCCGTGTGTGCGGATTCCACCAAAATAGGTCGTAGTCACATTAACACAAACCCCTATAAGGGTTTTCCCCCCATGGCAAGGTTATTGGTTTGGCCCTTTTCGGACGGTTTGTGTTTTAAAAACCTTAAAAAACCTCCATGCAACTCTCCCCAATACCCCTTTCAAGAAAATTCGTGCAGCAGTCCCCACCCCTCAATTTTCCAAATCTCCGACCCCTTCATATATGGGCTGTTTAAGTGATAATTTACTTAGTAAAATGGTAACTCGGTGTTATCACCTTATGATACAATAATCAAGCTATTTAGGTGAACAACATGACAAAAAAAAGGGTAACAATGTTTTGATCTTTTTTAAAAACTTGTGGGGGGAGAGTTTAAAAAAAAAACTGTATTTTACCAAGTCCGTCTATGCCAACATTGGGAAAGTGTAGAAGAATTGGGATTGATTTTAGTCAAGACCTGCTTGAATTGTTCCAAGCGGGGATTCAGGCGTATTTAAAACCAAAAGGTGGATTTTCCAAATACTAATAAAATAATAAAAAAATAACATTTGATTTTTAGGAGCAAAACAGTAACAAGCTTACAGGAAATAATCTGCAGAACTAAGCAGATGCTAAATACTTGCAAGTCAAATTTTTGTATAAGTCGGTAAGATGACTGTATATAAAATCACAGTAGCCTCATGTACAAAGCGTAGTGGATGGTGAGATATGGAGCCTGAAAGTCACAAGTTAAAAAACAAATGTTACTATTTTGCTTGTCAGTGTAAAATATATTTATTGGATATTGACTCATGTGATAAGACTAAAGATATGGGAGAAAGTACACTGGCCGGACCCAATTCCTCTTGCTCTTTGCACTGCATCGAACTAACTGTAGCAACTAATCATATATTTTGGGAGTCGGCCCATTTTATGACAACTCCGACTCCTGCAAAATAGGCATCAACTCCACGACTCCGACTCCACAGCCTGGTGGTTTCAAATGGTTTCACACTGCATGTTTTGACATGTCATTCGCATGTATTCTGCACCAAAATAGGCGTCCTAAATGTTCCCAAAAAGTGTCCTGTACATTTCACTTTGCAAATAGATTGTATTTTAACCAGTTCCTGACCGAGCCGCCATTGACCCCCATGTGACCAAGCACATTTTTCTTTTCCATAGGTTTCCAAGGTTTTAATCGCTGTAACGCTTTCTTGCACTTGGTTTTTCTACTTCTTTTTCGCTTTCTTTCCATGATATGTTAGGCTTTATTTTTATATAATTTTTACAATATTTTCTTTTTTAATTAGTAATATGCAGAAAATCACTTTTTTATTCTTTTTTTTCAGCAAAAGTAGCGCTAACATAAGTTTTATAATTGTACTGTCCTGGCCAACCTACGTGCCAGCCACTTATCAGATTCTCGTGTAGCCAGTGAAGAGACGGGGAGCCACAGACAGAATGCTTTAATAAATTACAATCTCAATCCTCTCTTGTGCATATTCAGTTGTGACTTCTAACTTAATATTTCTGCAATGTCATTAAAATTGGCAATTAACCCGTTGCTATCTTCTCATAGCGCGGTTGACATGAAATCAGAATAAACCTTACCCGTTTATCGTATTGTACACGAGTGACATTTCACTTGGTAATGATAGTCTATAGGGCCGGCGGGCGCCTGCGCCTCAGGGTACGAAACCAATCACCACGACCCCCGAACACCGGCGTAATTGCGGGGCTTTACTGTACGTCCCGCAATTAAGCCGTGTGAACATACCCTAAGGGTATGTTCACATGGTGTAAATTTAAGCTTCAAAATACACCTAATGAGAGGCGTATTTACTTGTGTCTGTGCGCTGCAAATCCACTCCATTATTGTTTCTATGGGCTATTACTGGTTTAAATGCTTCAAGAATTGGCAAGGCACTAACATTTCCACCAGTAAAAACGTCTTAAAATATGGGGTGTAATTACACTTGTAAAATACGTGTCGTGTGAATGATGGTGTGTATTTTACATTGGAATGAATGAGAGCTGCATAGACCATTGTTAAAAGTGTATTTTGGGACATATTCAGCGTAAAATACACCCCAAAACAAGTGTAAATTTACGCCTGTGTGAACATACCCTTAGGGTCAGCTTCCATTCCGATGGTAAACCAACCTCCGTTATAACCTGTGTAAAATTTACGTCGTCATTCAGATGCTGATTTTACTCGTATATTTTTGGTGCTACTGGTAAGCGCCTAGAAAGAATTGACATGTGGCATTTTATGCAACCACCATAATGAGTGTAGGAGGAATTCAGCGTAGTTTCCTAGTCTGAATTCCGCGCTTACGAGCGCAGAATTTCTGACGAGGATCGACGCTGTTGCAGCACTGACACTTTCACAGCCGAAAATACTCTAAGGGTACGTTCAAATGGTGTACCATACAGTAGTTTAGTGCTAGTGAATTGCAAAATGTGTTTTCTGTAATGGATGCGTATATAGCTTCTTCATGGTATGCTGTAAAAATGTATCCTGATGTATACTGCAGCGAGGCCATGACATGATATGGACTATGGGCGACCTGTATGATCGATAGTTGAGCCTGTTTTCTGGCGAATACTGCGCCTCACCGTGCCGACTCCACTGTCGGACGCAGGGATGTGCTGTTAGGCGCAACTTCGCACTTTCGGCTGCGCCTAACATGAAGGGCGTGCAGTGGCGCGTTTGTGGGCGTTCTGGGGCAGGACGCGGCAAATAGAAAAATCCGAGGCATGCATGATTGCAGGTCGGCAAAAATGAGGCGCATTTTAGCGCTTTACAGCTTCGACAGACCTAGTTTTAATGTGTTCTATCTGAGCGGAGAAGTCGAAGTGGAGCGCTATAGTTCTACACTTACAGCAGTACACTACTAAAATAAATGATTTGTCAAGAAGAATAAATAATTAAGCAAGAAATCCTGCTTGGCGGACCACAGGTTCCAGCAACACCTGTGCTGTGCTGCCTTTTGTTGTATATACTGAATTTTTGTTGTATATATGTATTTCGCATCGGAAATACATTCCCCATAGTAAATAATGGGGAATGTATTTCCGACGCTAAATACATGTCACACTTTGTGACACGTATTTGCAATGTATTTCAGGACGGATTTCGCATCGGAAATACATTGCCCGTAGTAAGAAGAACAAAATGGATTGCTCATTTAAATGAAGTACTTAATAAACATACATATCCAAGTGATCTAACAAAAAAAACAATGTTTGTAAATTGACCAAAAAACTTTAAAGCCAAATATAATTATCTCCTACGGAAAAATTTCCAGATAAAATGTATTCCAAAATACGTGAAAAGTACACTATTGAACATAAAAAATCAGCCACGCTGATTTTGGCCAATGTTTTTTTAACTTTTGCTACCAACAATTTAAGATGTATTAGGGCTGCTTAAAACTTTAAAGGGGTGTTAATTTTTGGGTGCCGTGCTGTTCAGCAATTTTTCAGATTGAGTTTGAAATCCAGGGGGTGTCTCTCCTGTCAGCAGGCGTGTCTCTCCCCCAGGGCGTTTTCCCTCCGAAGAACTTGACATCATCAATTTTTTAAAGCAGGGATGCAGAAGGTTGTTGAAAAAGCTCTGACCCTCCGCCTCTTATGTCTGCACCTTGAGGCTCCAAACTCCGCAAACCCTGTCATATGTCTTTGTTTACACCAAAAGAAAGCCAGCAGTGTTACTCTATGGTGTTCACCAAATTGTACGACAACAGGGAGAGTCTTTACTCAATTTTCAAAAGTCAGCTTTAAAATAAAGATCCTGTTGCTGTCAATACATTGAGTGAAAACAATGGGGGGGGGAGAAATCACTTTGAAAAGGCCCTTTAGTTCTAACTAATTGGGGTGTGGTGCAGAGGGGAGAGCTGATGGACTTTTCTTTTAAACGAAGGGGTTTGGGTTCTAGTCCTCACAGGTATATTTTTTTTTTTTCCCCCAAATTTACAAATGTAAAAGGACCTAAAATATTATGTTAAACTCTTAATGAATATATATTTTACACTTCATATCCCCTAAAACATTCCACCCCCCCGAATATATGCATTGTATCACGTATGTTGGGAAATGCTTGTGTGACTGCAAGGATAGGACACATTAGGGAAACTTTGTGTGTGTATATGAAAAAATCAACAGCAACCCCGGCACACAGACCTACCAAAAAAACGAGGCGTGCCCTTTCCCAACTGCCAACGCCGCGGAAGAAAAAATCACCCCATGATGACTTTGCCTTATACAAAACTCCGAAAATTTAAGTCCGCACTACCTCAAAACAAGGGCTATTTACCACTCATATCCTCCCTGTCCCCCAACCCAGACAATTATTCAAAACCTTCAACTCTCTTCTCAGTCCCCCAACACCCTCCCCCCCCATCCCTCCTTTCAGCAGATGATTTTGCCATTCACTTCCTCCAGAAGATCAACCTCATCAGAGAAAGTTTCCCAGCCCGCAGCCCCCCACCACCCTCCTCTACCTTGCAAACTGCTCTTCCCCCTTAACTTGCTTCCCAAGGGTCATTTCATACAAGCTCGTCCTCCTTACTGTCCAAAATCCAACCTCACTACCTGTAGTCTTGACCCACTGCCATCCCACCTCATCCCAGACCTCAGTGCTTCTATCAATCCAGCCCTCACCCATCTTTTCAACCTATCAATAACCTCTGGCATCTTTCCTTCCGCCTTTTAAACATGCTACAACACTCCAATCCTAAAAAAAACAACCCTTGCCCCTCGTTTCTGTCCAACTATCGCCCCATCTCACGGCTCCCTTTTGCTTCCAAACTCCTCGAGCAGCACGTCTATCTTCAGCTGTCCTCCCACCTCTCCTCCAACTCTCTTCTTGACCCACTACAATCTGGTTTTCGACCCCACCCCCTCTAACTGAAACTGCCCTAACCAAAGTCACTAATGACCTAGTAACTGCTAAAGCCTCATGCCACTACTCTGTGCTCCTCCTCTTAGACCTGTCCTCTGCCTTTGACACTGTCGACCATTCCCTCCTGCTTCAAATCCTCTCCTCCCTCGGCATCACAACTTGGCTCTTTTCTGGACCCCTTACCCATGATCGACTTTCAGCGTCTCTTATTCTCGCTCCCCCCTCCTCCCACCCCGGCCCTCCTGTCGGGCCCCCCCCGGGGGCCCGCCGGGCCCCCCACTATTTCTCTATCTCATTTCGGGTTCGGTCAGCTCATAGCCTCCAGGCTTTCATTACCCCCTGTTCTTATGATACCCAACTCTACATCCCCGGGCCCCCAATGTCACCTCTCTTCCTTTTCCTAATAATAATGATGTTACCATATATTTTCCATATCTTTTTTTTGTACAAATTTTTAAAAAAAAAAAAAAAAAAAACTGTGGCCTTGAACCCCAACCTCTGTCTTGGAGGGCTGATTACAAAAGCTCTGACCCAGAAGCAGCTATACAGACACTGTTGAATCCCTTTTGTTATACACTACAGATGATGATAAAAGGAGGGGGGGGGGCTTGCATTTGATCTGAGGGAAAGAACGCCTTCTTTTTTCCCGTAGCAGTTTTAAGGACGGGGTCTGGAGGGGTTAAACAACCTTTTGGCAAAGCCCCTTAAACAGCCAGTAATTGCCCAGAATATTGACCCCCCCAAAGCTGGGAGATGTACAAGAGCCAGCAGACCCCGGGTTTTACATCGAATTAAACAGCTCAGAGGGGGGTAAACAAGAGTTCAGGGAGCCCCAAACCATACAGGGGTGTGGGCGGGGCGTTTCCTGTTTTTTTGGGCGTATCCCAACGGCTGAATGAAATGTCAGCCACCAAAAACACAGTGCGGGGGGCGTGTCCCCAGGGTGCGAGGAATTGGGCCGGCGCGTTTGACCAGCAACGCAGAAATAGAAACAGATTTACAGAGATGCTCTATCTGCTAAAACCCAAATGACAGAGGTAATGCAACCCAATTAAAAATGCTTATTTTTTCTGTCCCCATAATCTAACATATCTTTGAACGTAAAAAACCCCCCTTTAGCAAAATTTAGTAATACAACAAAAGGGGCACAACACAGGGCCTTTTCTGGGGCCTGTGGTCCCCAAGAGGATTTTATGTTCCCAGGGGTTAGTTCTGGACGTATTTATGTCCCTAAAAACATCACCACTCAGCCTAAAATAAGGGCAAAAGTAGCTTAAATGGCTACCAAGGGAAAAACCCGGACTATTTACGGTCGAAATCGGACGTTTCCCGGGATTTCCCATTGATACCCATCTAATTTTTTTTGTTCATTATTTTGGGCTGATTGGTGGTTTTAGGGACGTAAATACCCCAGAACTAAGCCCTGGAACAAAAAAACCTCTTGAAACCACAGGGGAGCCAAACCTGTGCTGTGCTGGCTTTTCGTCGTAAAAAATAGAAAAAAATGTAAAGAAGAACAAATACTTTTCTTTTTTTTTTAAAAAAAAGGACCAAAATTAACATTGTAAAAACATCAGCATTGGCTTTTTTTAATGAAAAATTTTGGAATTTCTCTCCCTTTTTTAAACCCTTTTAAAACTGAAATTTCTTTTTTTGGATCTTATTATTTTTTCTTTCATTTTTAATTTTATCAACTTTTTCTATCATTCAATGGTTTTATTCAAATTTTTTTTTACTTCTTATTATTTGAAAGACAACTTTTCTGCTATTCACTAACAGTTTTTTGATTTTTGCTGTTTTCCAGCCCGTCTCGAATCGTAAAAACAGTTGGGGCATTCCCTTTTGCGCCTAATTTCCCCACTGGCCCCCACACACGGCGAGGGCCCGGGAACTTTCACCGCATTAGAGAGCACTTTGGGCGCTGACTAAATGAGGCACAGCTTTCACTAAAAAAAAAACGTGAAAAAAACGGGGGCTCCGACGCGCCGATCTTCATACATTCACCCCCTATGTTTGCCCCCTTTCGAATGTATTCAGTTTCTGTATTGGACCTAATTGTGATAAATGACCTTATGACTTTTTTGGTCCTGCATAGGTTTAGGCTAACTTACATAGACAGAGATCACACTAAAAAAAAGCTTATCCAGACCTTACCATTGCAGGGTGACCCAAACCCCCCCCCTAACCGGGTGATAACGTCTGTTTTTGAGGCAAGCTTTACATTTTGTGGGCTGTTGCCGGTCGTTGGCAGACGGTATGTTTTGCAGGCCTGTTATTTAAGACCTGTAAAAAAAACTTGTTGAAATTGACCATGATTGGTGACCAACTTTACCCATTATTTTAAAAAGTAGTTTCCATACTTTGGGCGGGTAGGTACTTTTAAAAAAAAAAAAAATGTTCTTACTTTTACTCCCCCCACGACCCGGACAGATGTTAAAATGGGCCAGGATGACTTTCTTTCTGTTGAGCTGTAATGCCAGTAAAATCGCCTTGTAAATTTGATGGCCTATCCTCAGATCCGACTTCCAAGCAGAACAGCTGACTGAAGGGGTCTCATATGCAATGCGCACCTTTTAAAGTTTTTATTGTATTTTGGTAGGGGCGGTGCACAAAATTATTGTTTTTCAAATTGTTTGAATAGGCTGCAGAAAATAATTGTACATAAAGTACAGAAATTGAATTTAAACAACACCCCAGCTTTTTATTAGGTAAATCCCCCCAAAATGGTAATTTTGCACCAAGTAACGGGGTTTGTTGTAATTTGCCATCAAAAATTGCAGGGTGGGTCTGCAAATTTAATTTAACCCTTGCTGCTCAGCAATTTTGTTTATATCCCGTTTATTTTTTTTTCCTGCTTTTCCCAAAGGGTTTATTTTGTTATTTTTCTGTTTATTACTGTATGAGGGCCTTTATGCTTTTTATGGTACCATTTACAGTCCATATTTGTATGGGGAAAACCAAAAAATATTCTCGTGGGGGTGGTTTAGGAAAAACCCTAATTTTGCTTTTTTTTGCGGATTTTATTGTGTGGTATTAATGACTGTGGTTCAGTCAAGTCTGACAATAAAAAAAAATAACGTTTTTGTTATTTTTTTTTTTTTTTTTTTTTAATTAGCGCCATGAATTTTTAGACCAATTTCATTTTTTTCTCCACCATTTATAAGCGGGTGCAGCGTCCTTTTTTGCAGGCTGAAGTGTGGGTCATAAGGTACCCTTTTTTTTTAATACGTATCCTTTTTTTATCACTTTTTATTAAAAATTTTTGAAGGACATGCAACCAAAAATGAGGCATTTTTTTTTTTTAACGTTAAACCTGGGGTATAAGTAACCTTATAGCTTAATGGATGTTACGGTGCGGGCAATCCAATTATTTGAACCTTTTTTTTTTTTACAAGTAAAGTGGG
>JAODAL010075507.1:0-13970 GCA_025379985.1 Phyllomedusa bahiana
ATGTTTTTTTAAACCAAATCTTATATTTATAAATAAAGAGAAAAATGGAGGACACCCCACCACATCATGAATTACTGTGCAGCTTGAATTTTCGTGGGAGCACTGATGCTGCTGACTTTCCACTGGCTCAAATCCTAACATTTCAAAGAGTCCAGTACTTTCATGAAAATGTCAAATACTTTATTTAAGATCCAACACAATAGCAAACAAACACAGGGACCATGTAATATGCTAAATATAGCCTATTATGGGGTAATACATGATTCTTGTGATTGTTTGGTATTGTATTTTAATGGATGTTAAATTAAGTATTTGACATTTTTATGGAAGTGATGGAATCTTTTGAATTTTTGGATTTGGGCCTACATTTTTTGTTCTTTTTAAGTGTGATTTTGGCACATCATCTAAAATTAAGCTAAAGGGGCATTTGGCTTCTTACCACATCAAAATAAATTGTCTAGTTACACTTTTTAATTAAATTGGTGCAAAATGCATCATTATTTATAAATAGGAGACTCAGAATATGACTCCAGTATTAGCTTTCCATATAGAGCCATCTCCCACAGCCATCAATGCCTAAACCGCTGGCAATATATAAAAATTGATTTCTGTTGTCTGTTCTGTATGCACAGACAATTTTGATATAGTTGCAAAAAATGTAAACTCACTGTAAACACACAGGGCCACAAGTATGACAACTGTCTTGGTCTAAGACTTTCCTTGTTGCCCATAGCAACCAATCAGAGCGCTCCTCTCATTCCATATAGTGTTCTGAAAAAATGAAAGGGGAGTTCTTATTGGTTGCTATGGGCAACAAAGAAAGTCTTAGACCAAGACAGTTTTCATACATGTCCCCCACAGTACCTAAAGCATTCTTATAAAGTGAAACCTTTCAGAACAGTCATAACCTCCCTCCAGAAAAAAAACTATACTTGTATGAAACACTTCTGTTGCAAAGTGCATTGCAGCTGACTGAAGTACCAAAACCTTTAAGAAGACCTAAGCCTGTATCCAGGCTAACCAGATGCGCCATAGCCAAAGGCGAGCTGCTGAAACTCCCCTGCAGACTGAAGCACAACTACAGTTTCAGACAGACAAAGGGCCTCATGTATGAAAACTGCCTAGGTGTAAGGCAAGGTTCACACGGCTTATTCAAGCCGTAATTGCAGGCTTGAATAAGGGACGGGGCCGGGGGCGCGGCGGCGGCGCTGCTCGCCGGCCCCATAGACTTGCATTATCCACGGCGCGTATTGCGCCTGGATAATGTGCAGGTGACTTTCCCCCCACCCGGCGGATTCGCCGAGCGCGTAGGAGCGACGGAATCCACTGTTCTCTATGAGAACTGTGGATTACCGTAATTACTGCGACGGATTGGAGCCGTACTGCAGCGCAAATCCGGCGCGCAGTACGGCTACAATCCGCGGCGAAATAAGCCGTGTGAACGGCCCCTAAGACTTTCTCTGTTGTCCATAGCAACCAATCAGATCTCCCCTTTCATTTCATATAGTGCTTGGTAAAATGAAAGGGGAGTAGTCCTCAATTAGGTAGGTGTATAGCGCCCCATTAGGTAGGTAAACTTATAGGTCCCCCAACAGGCAGGTATCTCGGTCCCCTATTAAAGGGGTTTTGCCAGGAAGTGACTTACCTTACCTGTTATCTTGCTCAGACAGAAGATAAACAAATCATGCTGAGTCATGAAGGCTACACAGGGGAGAGGGAGGGGGTGAGCAAGGAGCGAGGAATAAGGGAGCGTCTCAAAAGTTACCTGAAATAATAACATTACAACAGTGGATTCTTTATACAGCAGAGAGACTCATACACTGCACTTACTCCACAGTCCCTTCACAGCTCATTCATCTTCCCTGTCATCAGATAAGAAGTGCATACACGCAAGCGCGACCTGTCAGCTCCTCAGCTCAAGCTGGTCCTGTCTAATGCAAACTTTTAAGTAACTAAGGGCTTGTAAAGAAAGCTGTAGCTCTCAGAGGCTTCACTTTTTGTAATCACATATATTTAGCAAAAGTGATTAAATACCCATTTTGGAGGATCCCACGTCTATATTACATCGTGGCAAAACCGCTTTAAGTAGATAGGTAGTTATAGAGGAGTCCCAATAAGTAGAAATATAGGTTCCTATTTAAGGCCCTTGCAGGTAGTTATTTGCCCCCTGTAGCCTGATAGTAGCCCCTGTAGCCAGGTAGTAGCCCCCCGTAGGTAGTTATTTGATTGCTGTAGCCAGGTAGTAGCCCCCCGTAGGTAGTTATTTGCCCCCTGTAGCCATGTAAATGCCCCTTGTAGCCCCTTGTAGCCAGGTAGATTTCCCCTGTATCCAGATAGATACCCTTGTAGCCCCCAGTGGCCAGGTAGATGCCCCCTGTAGCCATGTAGATGCCCCTTGTAGCCCCCTGTAGCCAGGTAGATGCCCCCTGTGGCCAGATAGATGCCCCCTGTGGTCAGATAGATTCTCCTTGTAGCCCCTGTAGCCAGGTAGATGCCCCCTGTAGACATCTGTAGCCAGGTAGATGCCCCCCTGTATCCATGTCGTTGCTTCTTGTAGCCCCCTATAGCCAGGTAGATGTCCCCTGTAGCCAGGTAGATGCCCCCTGTAGAAAGGTAATGCCCCCTGTGGCCAGGAAGATGCCCCCTATGGCCAGGTAGATGCCCGTGCAGCCCCCTGTGGCCAGTTAGATGCCCTCTGTAGCCATGTAGATTCCCCCTGTGGCTATATTTTGGCCTTCTGTGGCCAGGTAAGGCCCTGTGTGGCCAGGCATATACTCCACAGTAAAACAAAGCCCATCTCCAGCAACAAACAAAGTTTTTAACTGCACACAAACTACAGTTAAAGAAAATCCACTTGTGCAAAGTAATTCTGCTAGTCTTCATATATTAAATTGACTTTAAAATACCATCCATACATACACTCATTTCCTCATTATTTGTCTTTAAGCAGACTTAGTTTTCTGTATGTCAGGTTATAGTATGATAATAAGATAAATATAATGAACAGCTCATTAAATACCGCTATGTATGTGTTTATTAGCAGAGGAAAAGATCTTCTTGTTATTTGAATGCCTTGAGATGTGTAGTAACATAATCAAGAATAAAGAGCAGCTGAACAGTCTATATTTACATGTTGATTTCAAGAGGAGCTAGGGTCAAAAGAACATAGACAAACATTGCTAGTCTTAGAAAAACCCATACACATAAGTCAATGGAAATTGATAATGTAAGCAAAAACAATAGTTTGCCGGGTAACATTTAACAATAAACAATCATTTAACAGTGGTTCAACCATTAACCTAATTCTATTTAATTTGTATGGACACTTTTACTGGCTGCTCACACCAGATTGGGAGCTCTCCATTGAGAACTACTGACTTAAACTTCTGACATAAGGCTGCAACCTCCTGTGTAGGTAGGCATACAGTGGGATGCATCAAATATACAGTCTACTTCTCCTATGTATATGTATATGGGCAGTGCTTACCACAGAAGATGTTGGTGCTAAGTGCTGGTACTATATTGCATGCCGGATGTTGTCAGCGCCCTCCCTTTGTTCCTCCCTCTACTTGGTAGACTTGGCTCCCAAGATAACGCATCAATTAGAGCAGAGCCTGGGCCCATGCTGTTCTAGCTTGTGTATCATTCAGGTCTCGAGCACCAGCAGCTGTTCATGGCCCACCATCAGGAACACAGCAGCTTAGTTGCCACTTTATACAATGTGCCCGACAAGATATATTTTGTACTTCTGAATAATGATGTGATGGGATTGGCATGTGACTGCTGCAGCAGTGACGTTCCATTTTAACAAAGGCCAGAAGACAACAGTAAAATGGCGGAGGATGAGGACAATATGGCTCTGGATCCCAAATGAGAGGAGAGGTGAGTATAAGTTTTAATATTTATAAAGGCTGCAGTATTCTATTTTAGAAAAAAAAAGTTGGAAAACCCCTTAAGTGTCAGAAGAGCCTGACAGGAAATATGATATAAAAAACCTGGTTATGTACTTAAAGGGGTTGTCTCACTACATTGATTCATCTCACCTCAGTCCTATTTTCTTGGTTTCATTTTGAATTCAGGGGTGTGTTTACTGGCTTCCACTAGGCTGCAGTAGAAGCCAGGTCTGTAGCTATAGCAACCAGTGCTGGCAGCCTATCATGAGAGATCAAACAGGTCTGTAGCTATAGCGACCCGAGGAGCTGATGCAGCCCATACAAGAGGGGATATCTAGGAATAGGTAGGACACTGTTAATGGACACATATTGCAAAGTGACTTGTTTTTGCAAGATCTTTAACAGAAAAACAAACCTTGTAGTGAGACATCTCCTTTAATTTAAATATGTGTATAGTCAGATATAGTTATAAAAGTGACAGTATAATAACTGAAATATTGTACTGTCACTTTCTTCTGTCACCTTATCAGTGCTCCCCAAGAAAGCAAAATCTGTCATGCGTATGTGCCTGTTAGTTCCTGCCTGAATTCAGGTCCAAATAAGTTGTCTGTCAGCAAACGATAAGTGATCAGAGGATTGCAGCACCAAGTCCCTTAAGAAAACTAAAAAAAAAAAATAAAATAAACTTTATGTCACAAAAATTATAGACTTAGGGCGACATGAAATCTAGTGTCTTTTCAGCCCGAAGACTACGCATTACACAGCGCCCGCGGCACTAAGAAATGCGCCGGAACTCGGGGTGGGGGCATATCACACTAGTACCTTATGGAGCTACACATTAATGCGCTGTCATTATGGCAAATCCGAGCCCCGATACTCGCTTGAATAACAGGTAGACCAGTATTAAAAGTGGTTTACCTGAGCCAAAGTGTCGCAGCTTTGTAGCAAAGGAAGCGCCTCAATCAATGCCCACAGAAGAACCAGTTTCATAGATTCAGGCGACATTCTATACTACTTAGAAGCACACAAAAAATGGCTGGCCGCCAAATAAATCATACTATGTTGCCCTTAAAGTGCAATAACAAGTAAAACAAAAAATGGTAACATGTTTGGTATCACTGCAATTATAATATTAAAAAAAAGCAAAAAATTTATCACAGAAGAAAAATTCAAAGAGAAGACAATAGCAATTCAGTGTTTTTCCTTGATTAGCTTTCCGGTCCTTACTAATAATTATAATAAAATAGATAAAAATAAAGTGTTATACAGTGTATAACTACATTTTAAAATATTATTTACTTTTTTTTATCCATTATTAATGTTTAGTTTTAAACAAATAAAACCAAACAATGCCAAACGGCGTGTTTTTATTTTCCCCCATCTTAAAACAAAAATACAAATTAATCAATTAGTATTACAGTAAATGAGGCTGTACACTACTAAGACTGGCATGGTAGACACTGACTGGCAGCATCTAAGGGTTTAAATAGGCTAGCCAATTAAAGCAGGGTGATGGCTACATAATACATTCAGTACTGCTAGGATCTATCACTATGACCTATGGCCATAACAAGGGTAAGATAATATGACTATAAGGATGGTAATTTATTTAAGGATTACACTTTACAATTTAAGCATCACAGTATGTCTTTAAAACGGGAGCTCAATGCAAAAGCGGCAGGCTACCATAATAACATAATGGTGGTGCTACATGTATTTAAAACATAGTACACAATATTTGAAAAAGTGAAAGTGGCACATAAAATTAATATTCTATATTGGTGTGCTCATTTTTTAATATTTTATAAAGAGATTTGCAATCAACCAAAACTGTACAATTGCACATTAACTTTATTACTCATGCAACTTTGTTTCATTCAGTATCAGTTTTTGAATTCTCCTACTAGTTTAAGTACCCCTGTAAACAGGAGGACAGTGTCAGAACAGTTTCTATTGTGGGATTCCGTAACATCATGAAAGATCCCTCATCATCTTGTGTTTTTTTCTCCTCATTTTTGATGCGGGCCAGCAATCTTCTGTCGGCCTAAAGGGCACTTCATCCACAACATTGGAAGACATCATCTGTAGTGTGTCTTTCTCTGCTGAGACCCACCTCAAAAACGATTCACTCCCACAATCTATGAAACATTCAAAGTCAAGCAAAAAAGCAACTGAACGCAGTAGGGGAGCAAATGCACTTTTATCTTCAGGCGCGCTAACAATATCATCTTAAATAGGAATAATGATTAGTGTAGAAAGCGATTATTACTCGACAAAGTTGAAATCGGCACAGTTTAAATGTTGATTTGAAATTTTAAGATCAAGCATAATTCTTAGGTTAAAATCGGTGGCATCAACTATAAATTTCGCGCCATTTTCGCGCTTTCTGTCTTTTTTGGCGGCCACACACAAATCAGCTTACAGAATAAGGCAGGGTGAGATGTGAGAGCTGACGTCAAGACTGTGGGATGTGTATGGTTGACGATGGCTGGAAAAATCACAAGACCTCGTTTTACATAGTACAGCCCTTCCTGTTCCATGATCAGTGTCTCTCGGGGGGGTAGCGTCTCATAGCAGTAGGACGTCGCCTGCCTGTGTTCAAAACAGCTCAGCAAAGTTATTCTATTTCTTCACAGAGATAACTCTTACTGATTAGCTGTGATCCTTACAACTAAGTAGATCAGAGAATTAAGAAGATTTTTAGTTAGGTTAGAGAATTTAAAGGAGCATCAACCGCTGTAATCACGGAGAGGGAGGTGGGGCCCACGTGTCGAACACAGACAAGCTCTATAAATTATACTGGATAAATGTACACCAGACATAGTGTGAGCGGAAATTGCACTGCAATTAGCTATATTATTAACAGTTTTCATTTAAATATTATTCCTGGATATATGCAGCCTGACCCTTAAAAATAGGTATACACATCTTTTCTAGTAACTGCAGTCTCTTTGTTAGGTGGCAAAACTGCACTTTTATTAACAGTAATACATTTCAGAAAGAGTGTTCTTTTTCAATATTGCCATTCCAGCTTTGTTGATAATGCCACCTTGCAGTAAATTAAGAAACCAGCAATTTGGTAGTCAGCACAGGATGTGCGAGAGAGCCAAAAGAAACCTTTTATAATTCGAATACATTCAGATACAGTTTTTTTCACTTTGTGGCATTACAGCTTAGTCTTCATTGAGGCGACCGATGCACTTAAATGTTGAATACAGCAATTTAGTAGTCACCACAGGTGAATTGAAAGGATGGAAAATACCATTAATAATCAAATACATTTCCATATCGAGTAATTTTTCGTCTTTGGCGCACTACAGCTTTGTTCTTGATCACCTTGCACTTAAATATGGGTGGAATACAGCAATTTTGTAGTCACCACAGGTGAATTGAAAGGTGCAAAAATACCTTTTATAGCCTAATACATTTCAGCGTACTGTTTTTTTTGTCACCTTTGCGCGGGCCAGCTTGGTGATAGAGATCTACTTTGCAGTTTAAATTTGAATACAGCAATTTTGTAGTCACCACAGGTGTAATGATAGGTGGCCAAAAACAATACCTTTATTATCCGAATACATTACAATACGTGTTTTTTTCCTTTGGCGCACTACAGCTTTGTTCATTGAGTGCACCATGCAACTTAAATGTGAAACAGCGATTTGTAGTCACCACAGGTGAATTGAAAGGTGCCAAAAAAACATAAACCTTTTATTATCCTAAAGACATTACAGATACGTTTTTTTTCACATTGTATGCGGCACAACGAGCTTTGTCAATTTAGTGACCTTGCACATTACAATTGAATACAGCAATTTGTAGTCACCACAGTGAACTGAAAGAGTGCCAAAAATACCTTTTTATTATCCTAAAAAATATACAGGCATACGTTTTTTTTTCACATTGTGGCAGGCAGTCATGTTGCGATAGATCTAACTTTGCAGTTAAATTTGAATAACAGAAATTTTTGTTTTGAATTTGAGGGATTTGGGAATAGCTGTGATTTGCCTGTCATTAATAAGAGACAAACAAAACTCTTCCATACCTTCTCATAATTTTATATTTCTGAACATGGAGCCGAAATTCAGTAGGTAAGCGAGAGCAAAGTAGGTGGGTAGAGACATGGAGGATTAATGGTACGAGTGAGAAGGTGTCTCCTTCCAGTGCTGCGACAACACGCAGTGCCATACGGATCGTCATTGCAGGGACCGTCAGCCTGTCCATCGCTGGTCAGGGCCGCCCCCCCCCTGGGGGGGTGGGGGGGGGGGGGGGGGGGGGGGTCGGGTCCTGTGAATCTCTGTAACGAACGCGTCGCCATCTGTCCTTCATGGTTAACTCAACCTGCATCCTCAGTCTTACCTCCCCGTCCTCCCAGCACCAGCCACAATGTCGTCTTACACATCATCAGTCCCCCCCCCCCGGCAATCCGTCCAACATGAAGCAGCCCAAATGTCAACTCGTGTACCCACCCTGAGAATAATTTGGTCATTCTTCCTGAAGACCTCTTTGATGACAAAATCGGTTGGGTGTCAGAAGGCATGTTAAAAGATCAAGAGGCCAAAGAGGATGATATCTCTGCTTCTGACGCCCAGTTATCTGGATGCCATCAGTAGTGAGGAGAAGGAAGCCGTCATCGGCAAAAATTCCGGGCGGCTCGGCAACGCCTTGCAGTCCCACTTGCTTGTAGCCGCAGCTTCTGGATGCAGAATGTCAGGACCGCCGAAGTCACCTGTGTTTGATGATGATATAGAACGACCTTTGCGGATCCAACGTGGTCTTTTCATCAGCGCATTGCTTGCGAGCGCTTTTCATCGCCAACGAGTGAGGAAGACGATGGGGTAGTGTCAGTAACGGTTTCCGCCTCAAAAAGGTAGAGGGCGGTCGCAGAGTCCCGACTGAAAAGAATTCCGCCAGCCACGGCTCAGCGCAAACCCCGCTCCGGGGGGCGTGGTAGGGGGGCCGGCAGGGGGGGCAAAAAGCGTCCATGACCCTCTAAGCCTGGCTTCTTTTGAGCAAGCCTCAGATGTCACCCAGCGATGTCATATGCCGCCCTTGCCGTAAACGCATAAGTGAAGGCTAAGAACCTTAGGTGTTAACCCCACCAAACATGTCCTAGTCACATGCAGCGAATGCATGAGTTGAAAGGAGGCTCAACACTTGGCCAAAAAAGGCCAGACCAACGCCGGGCCTCCAACACTGAGCGTAACACCCTCTGTCTCTGCCTCCTCTCCTCCGCCACCACCAGCGTTCCTCATCTGCCATGTCTCTCAGAGTCAATAATAGATCTGATCAGGATCAGCCTCCGCATTCACCTCCACCGTCTGCCCGAGTATCCACCATCACCACCAGAGACCCATCCTACACCCTTCACCATCCGCCAGTTTTGAACGATCCTTCACGCCGTAACAGTGGCCAGTCTAGCAGCCAGCCTTCTGTCTCACAGTTTGGTGAGCAGAATGAACACATAACCCAAACCATCCCAAAGTCAAAAGCTGAATTGCTCCGCATTGCCAGCTTTTGGCCTTGGAAATGTTGCCTTTCCGTCTGGAGTACACAGATGGTACCGCCACGTCATGTCCTCTTGCCCTGCCCCCAATACCAATGCCCGAGCAGGCATTTCTTTGCCAGAAAAGCCTCCCTGCCCCCTGGCCAGTCCATGTGTAATCTAAATTTCAAGCGCTGTTGACTGCATCTGTTGCGCGGAAAAGGTCCATCTTGAACCACCGACACATGGACAAGTATAGTACGGCCAAGGCGCTAAATCTTCTGTGATACGAGCTCACTGGGTGATCTGGTGGATTGTCTCTGGGGTGACGTGGCTCTCAGGCTCGGCGCATCGGCTCAATCAAAACGCAGGGTATGGTGCAGGGTTCTTTCCCCCAAAGTCCTCTGGTGGCATCACGTGCCAAGAGAAACCAGCCGTGTTGTATAATTATCTGTTTTGCGAGACTGATCCACACACGAGGTCAGGAGCTGTGGATGGCTCTCCACAACGTAACCGAGCGCTGGCGGGTGACAAAGCGCTTGTGCAGGGAGCGTGGAGGGTTCGAAAACGGTCGAAATCTGCTGGCCGCCCTTCAAGATCGGTAAGGCTTTGATCTTCCAAAATTTCTAAAAGAGCTACCGCTGGGGCTGGACTGCCGCTGAGGAAGTCTCAAGTCTGAAGTTCGCACTACGCTTATCTCCCCTGCATGCCCGCTGGCTCGCATTAGCAGCAACAGCACTGCCTCCCCGTCAACCGTCTCATTGTTGAAGTGGCAACATCTGGAATTCCACCTCCACATCTCAGACGATTGTGGCATCAGCGCATATGCCCATATACGCAGTACAAGTGACACATGCCCAGACAAGCAGCGTGCGGACCTCTGAGGTGTTGAGCCACGAGAGTGAGGCAGGTGAAAGAGCTCTGGCACCAACCTTGCCAATTGATGAAGAAGCCACCAAAAAAGTCAGTGCACTATGCCCTTGTCAGCATGACTATTGTGGTCGAATCTTAGTTCTGGAACGATGTTGGACACTCTGAAATCAACAGGTCCCGCCAGCGACGGAGGAGGAGACGGACACAGATTGCGGACATACCGGAAGCCTTTCTCTCCGACGAATCCACAAGACCAACAGTTACTCATTTTAATCGTCCTCCTTAGCAGTGGTTCGGAGTCCAGGGCTAGTGCAAGCAGCGCAGCATCTCTCAGGTGCATCAACTCAGGCTAAGTCAGGGCTGTCGTTGAAAGCTGGTGCCGGAGGCAGCGAGAGGAGAGAGGAGGAGGATGAGGTAAACCTAGACAGCCGAATGTTACGCGTCTGCCTTGGTAAGGAGTGGCGCGAATTTGAGCGGAGGGATGGAAGATAGGAAAGATTCGTTGGTAGTGCCCCTCGACCCTAGAGGCTTATGGAAAACATAGGCTCCATCTCATCACATGAGTGCTTTGGAAGCTCATTTCCTCCAACATGATCTCGCATTAAGGCTTCAAAATGAACAACAGCTTACTTCTGGTGCCACCCTCTCAGGATTCCCCGGTACAAAACAAAATTCAGCACTTTCCCTACTAAAAAAACTCACTCTCACCCAAATAGAGAGTAAAATGCAGGAAATGGAGACCTGCAGTTTGATCAAACTGGAGACATCTGTCATCGTCTGCTTCACGTTCATCAAATGCACGCGGTGGAACAACAACAGCGACGTGACAGCAGGTCAGAGTGCCAAAGTAGCCATAGCGGCAGCAGCAGCAGCATGCAAGGTGGCAGAACCTAAAGGGTGACCTCTGGCAATCTTTTTTTAGCCACCTCGACCAACACATGCAATGCAGGTCACACATCCAACACCAGAGACCACTAAGAATCAATGTTGCACGAACTATCCTGCGTCTCAACATCCGATGTTATTTTGTATGTGTTCGGAGACCCAATAAGACTTCCCTGGTAACCAAAATGGACGAAGTGGCTCCGAGGTCTCTCGCGCACGCCATAGAGGTTTTGTCCTGCCCAGTCAGCCAGCGTCATGTCTGAGGGCGACCATTCAGCACAGCTGAGGAGTCATTACAGACAATACGCATCCGGGCTATCCACAGATATTTGGATACGTTTGACCTTTCATCAAAGATGAATCAGGCTATGGATCTCTGATGAGTTGTTGCCTCAATTGCCGAGTCACCGATTAGTTGCCGTCTACTTCACATTCCTCTTCAAACAGAACATGTCCCCTCTTGAAACTTTTTTTTAAAATGATAATTTTCTTATACTGCAATATTTAATCTCTTTCCAACAGATTCATTTTGCTGGTTTTGCTGATGATGAGAATGTAAAAGACAGCAAAGGTTTCATGACAACACCGTAATCCATTAACACACGTTATCTTTAGAAGTTTTCCGCATTGTCAATGTGTGTATTGAGTCATGTTTTGCTAGTGAGATACAGCTATAATTATGATGTCCTTGGACAGAAATGTGGCTTTCTAAGTGCCATTTCTTCCCTCATCCAATTTTTTACTAGTGGCTGAGAAGTCATATTTATAATTTTGGGTGGCATGGTTGCAGTGAGATACAGCTAATAATACATGGTCCTTTGGAACAGAAATGTGGTGCTTTTAAGTGTCATATCTCCCACACATTTTAATAGTGGCTGAGAAAAGTCCATATTTATAATTTTATGGGGTCATGTCTGCTGGAGATACAGCAATAATCATGGTCATATGTGAAACAGAAAGAGTGCATTAAATGGCCATTTCCTCCCTCACAAATTTAACAGTTGCTTAGAAGTCATAATATATAATATTTTGGGTCATGCTGCTTTGAAATGCAGCAATACACAGGTCCTATTAAAACAAAAATGTTGTTTCTAACAGACATTTGTTCTTCACAATTGTCCAAAGTGGCTCAAGGGTCTGATTTTAATTTTTTTGGGGCATTTTGCTGTGACATGCAGCTATACTACAGGTCCTATGAAAAAAAAAAATTTTGTTTCTAACAGACATTTGTTCTTCACAATTGTCCAAAGTGGCTCAAGGGTCATGCTTTGAATTTTTGGGGGCATTTTGCTGTGACATGCAGCTATACTACAGGTCCTATTATAAAAAAAAAATTGTTTCTAACAGACATTTGTTCTTCACAATTGTCAAAAATGGATCATGGGTCATTTTTGAATTTTTGGGGGCATTTTGCTGTGACATGCAGCTATACTACAGGTCCATATAAAAAAATGTTGTTTCTAAAAAGAAAATTTGTTTCTTCACAATTTTTCAAGAGTGGCTCAAGGTGATGGTGCTGTCAGAAACAGGAATAGGTAGAGACTGTTAATGGGACACATATTGCAAAATGACTTGTTTTTGCAAGATCTTTAACATAGCTATCAATCCCAGTATTGAGACAACCCATTTAATACAAATTAAATAAAGAGAAACAAAGACATGGTGGGATTCCATCCTATTTTAAAAATGTGTTTTCTAGAATTAGACTACTAAAAAACTTTGCATGTACAAAATGCTGGTAAAAAAATTCCTCTGAATTGTACAAGGAGGTACAGGAAAACTTGACCAGATGTAGGGTTATTCAGAGGACACGGAGTATGGAGCACGGACAGAGAACAAAGTACAGAGACAATTTCCTCCAGCACGCTGAGTAAAATGAGAAAAAGAATGCCAAAAAAAGGGGACCTGGGTGGGAAAAGGAGCGTTAACCACCAGTATTTCCAAGTGAAGCTCAATTGGTCCGCACTCATACAGGGGCAAGCGCTACCAGGACAGGGGCAGTTATATGTCCAGTGAAACTAAAATGGTGGTTGAAAGACTCCTTTTTCCCGCACATTTTTAATCTGGGGGCAGCAGGTTTGGGCTCATGCTAGGGGCCCAGGACAGGTATATTCAATGTCCAGTGAAACTAAATGGGGTTGAAAGACTCCTTTTCCGGCACTTTTTAATCTGGGTCATGCAGGTTTGGGGCTCTGCTGTGGCCCAGGACAGGTAGTCAATGTCCCGTGAAACTAAAATGGTGGTTGAAAGACTCCTTTTTCCGGCACTTTTTTAATCTAGGGTCATGCAAGTTTGGGGCTCATGCTGTGGCCCAGGACAGGTATAGTCAATGTCCAGTTTCAACTAAAATGGTGGTTGAAAGACTCCTTTTTCCCGGCACTTTTAATCTGGGGTCATGCAGGTTTGGGGCTCATGCGTGGCCCCAGGACAGTTATAGTCAATGTCCAGTGAAACTAAAATGGTGGTTCAAAGACTCCTTTTTCCGTAATTTTTTAATCTGGGGTCATGCAGGTTCGGGGTAATGCTGTGGCTCATGACAGGGATTGTCTATGTCCAGTGAAACTAAAATGGTGGTTGAAAGATAACTTTTTTCCTGCACTTTTAAATCTGGGGGTCAAAGCAGGTTTGGGGCTCATCTGTGGCCCAGGACAGGGAAGTTAATGTCCAGTGAAACTAAAATGGTGGTTGAAAGGGCTCCTTTTTTCCGGGACTTTTTTTCCGGGGGATGGGAGGGTTTGGGGCCGCTGTTGCCCAGGACAATATCAATGTCCAGTGAAACAAAATGTGGTGAAAGACTCCTTTTTTCCCGGACTTTTTAATTGGGGTCAGCAGGTTGG
>JAODAL010075508.1:0-13969 GCA_025379985.1 Phyllomedusa bahiana
GCTCACCATTTGTCCCGGTTTTCTCCTCTCTCGTACCTGAGCGCCCCGTCCTGCAGCCATCTTGTTCCGTTCTCCCCTCGTACCTGTGCCCCCTCCTCACCATCTTGTCCCGGTCTCTCCTCACACCTGTGCCCCCTCCTCACCATCTTGTCCCGGTCTCTCCTCCCCTCGTACCTGTGCCCCCTCCTCACCATCTTGTCCCGGTCTCTCCTCATACCTGTGCCCCCTCCTCACCATCTTGTCCCGGTCTCTCCTCATACCTGTGCCCCCTCCTCACCATCTTGTCCCGGTCTCTCCTCACACCTGTGCCCCCTCCTCACCATCTTGTCCCGGTCTCTCCTCTCCTCACACCTGTGCCCCCTCCTCACCATCTTGTCCCGGTCTCTCCTCACACCTGTGCCCCCTCCTCACCATTTTGTCCTGGTCTCTCCTCACACCTGTGCCCCATCCTCACCATTTTGTCCTGGTCTCTCCTCCCCTCGTACCTGTGTCCCCTCCTCACCATCTTGTCCCGGTCTCTCCTCTCCTCATACCTGTGTCCCCTCCTCACCATCTTGTCCCGGTCTCTCCTCATACCTGTGCCCCCTCCTCACCATCTTGTCCCCGTCTCTCCTCACACCTGTGCCCCCTCCTCACCATCTTGTCCCGATCTCTCCTCTCCTCATACCTGTGCCCCCTCCTCACCATCTTGTCCCGATCTCTCCTCCGACAAACCTGGTTAGCCCCCTTCCTCGCCCATTGTGTCCCTCCGCCATCGTCTCTCCTCACACCTGTGTCCCCTCCTCACCATCTTGTCCCGGTCTCTCCTCATACCTGTGCCCCCTCCTCACCATCTTGTCCCGGTCTCTCCTCACACCTGTGCCCCCTCCTCACCATCTTGTCCCGGTCTCTCCTCTCCTCACACCTGTGCCCCCTCCTCACCATCTTGTCCCGGTCTCTCCTCTCCTCACACCTGTGCCCCCTCCTCACCATCTTGTCCTGGTCTCTCCTCTCCTCACACCTGTGCCCCCTCCTCACCATCTTGTCCTGGTCTCTCCTCCCCTCGTACCTGTGCCCCCTCCTCACCATCTTGTCCTGGTCTCTCCTCCCTTCGTACCTGTGCCCTCTCCTCACCATCTTGTCCCGGTCTCTCCTCACACTTGTGCCCCCTCCTCACCATCTTGTCCCGGTCTCTCCTCCCCTCACACCTGTGGGGGGGGGTGGGGGGGGGGGGCCCCCTCCTCACACCATCTTCCAGGTCTCTCCTCCCTCACCACCATCGTGACCCCTACTCACACCTGTGCCCCCTCCTCACCATCTTGTCCCGGTCTCTCCTCCCCTCACACCTGTGCCCCCTCCTCACCATCTTGTCCCGGTCTCTCCTCTCCTCACACCTGTGCCCCCTCCTCACCATCTTGTCCCGGTCTCTCCTCATACCTGTGCCCCCTCCTCACCATCCTGTCCCGGTCTCTCCTCTCCTCACACATGTGCCGCTCCTTACCATCTTGTCCCGGTTTCTCCTCTCCTCGTACCTGTGCCCCCTCCTCACCATCTTGTCCCGGTCTCTCCTCATACCTGTGCCCCCTCCTCACCATCTTGTCCCGGTCTCTCCTCTCCTCATACCTGTGCCCCTCCTCACCATCTTGTCCCCGTCTCTCCTCACACCTGTATCCACTCCTCACCATTTTGTCCCTGTCTCTCTTCACACCTGTGCCCCCTCCTCACCATCTTGTCCCGGTCTCCCCCCCCCTAGTACCTGTTCCCCCTCCTCACCATTTTGTCCCGGTTTCTCCTCTCCTCGTACCTGTGCCCCCTCCTCACCATCTTGTCCCGGTCTCTCCTCTCCTCGTACCTGTGCCCCCTCCTCACCATCTTGTCCCGGTCTCTCCTCACACCTGTGCCCCCTCCTCACCATCTTGTCCCGGTCTCTCCTCTCCTCATACCTGTGCCCCCTCCTCACCATCTTGTCCCGGTCTCTCCTCCCCTCGTACCTGTTCCCCCTCCTCACCATCTTGTCCCGGTTTCTCCTCTCCTCGTACCTGTGCCCCCTCCTCACCATCTTGTCCCGGTCTCTCCTCTCCTCATACCTGTGCCCCCTCCTCACCATCTTGTCCCGGTCTCTCCTCTCCTCACACCTGTGCCCCCTCCTCACCATCTTGTCCCGGTCTCTCCTCATACCTGTGCCCCTCCTCACCATCTTGTCCCAGTCTCTCCCTCATAAACCTAGTATGTGTTGCCCCCTCCTCACCATCTTCCCGTCTCTCCTCACACCTGTGCCCCCTCCTCACCATCTTGTCCCGGTCTCCCCTCATACCTGTGTCCCCTCCTCACCATCTTGTCCCGATTTCTCTCCTCGATCCACAGTACCTGTTGCCCTCTCCTCACCATCCCTGTCCCCGGTCTGTCCTCTTGCCTATCACCTAGTGCCCCCCTCCTCACCATTTTTGTCTCCTGGTCAGCTTCCCTCAACTAATCAAAACCTGTGCCCCCTCCTCAACACCTTCTCCCCGTCTCTCCTCATACCTGTGCCCCTCCTCACCATCTTGTCCCGATCTCCCCTCAAACCTGTGCCCCCTCCTCCCCATTGTGTCCCGGTCTCTCCTCACACCTGTGCCCCCTCCTCACCATCTTGTCCCGGTCTCTCCTCATACCTGTGCCCCCTCCGCACCATCTTGTCCCAGTCTCTCCTCACACCTGTACCCCCTCGCTCACCAACTTGTCCTGTTCTGGCTCATCGTCCTCTCCTCTCACGAACTTGTTCCCCACCTCACCATACTTGGTCCCGGCATCTCTGCTCCGATCTCTACCTTTGCCCCCTCCTCCCCACTTGTCCTGGTCTCTCACACTCACCCACCTGTGCCCCCCTCTCACCATCTTGTCCCGGTCTCTCCTCACACCTTTGCCCCCTCCTCACCATCTTGTCCCAGTCTCTCCCCCCCCTTGTTCCTGTGCCCCCTCCTCACCATCTTGTCTCGATCTCTCCTCTCCTCATACCGTGCCCTTCCCCGCGGTACTTCCTTCACCATCCTGTCCCCGATCTCCACCCCTCACACATGTGCCCGCCTCCATACCATCTTTGTCCCGGTTTCACCATCTCTGCTCGTACCTGTGCCCCCTCCTCAACATCTTGTCCCGTGTTCTCTTCCTCTCCTCGTACCTAGTGCCCCCTCTCCGTCCACCAATCTTGTCCCGTCTCCCTCTCCTCGTATCCTGCTGCCACCCTCTCCTCCCCATCTTGTCCGTCGCTGCCTCTCCTCAATACCTTGCCCCCTCCTCACCATCTGGTCCCGTGCTCACTCACAACCCTGTGCCCCCTCCTCAAATCTTGGTCCCATCATCCCTCTCATACCGTGCCCGGCCATCCTCACCATCTTTGTCCGGTCTCTCCTCATCCTCATACTTGCCCCCCTCCTCCCCATCATGTCACGCTGTCTCTCCTTCTCCTCATACCTTGTCCCCTCCTCACCATCTTGTCCCGTTCTCTCCTCACACCTGTGCCCCCTCCTCACCATTTTGTCCCGGTCTCTCCTCACACCTGTGCCCCCTCCTCACCATCTTGTCCCGGTCTCTCCTCCCCTCGTACCTGTTCCCCCTCCTCACCATCTTGTCCCGGTTTCTCCTCTCCTCGTACCTGTGCCCCCTCCTCACCATCTTGTCCCGGTCTCTCCTCCCCTTCGGACCTTTTTCCCCCTCCTCACCAATGCTGTCCCGGATCTTCTCCTCTCCTCATACCTGTGCCCCCTCCTCACCATCTTGTCCCGGTCTCTCCTCTCCTCATACCTGTGCCCCCTCCTCACCATCTTGTCCCCGTCTCTCCTCACACCTGTGCCCCCTCCTCACAATCTTGTCCCGATCTCCCCTCATACCTGTGCCCCCTCCTCACCATCTTGTCCCGGTCTCTCCTCCCCTCATACCTGTGCCCCCTCCTCACCATCGTTGTGTCTTGAGTGCTCTCCTCCATCACCTGTGCCCCCTCCTCACCATCTTGTCCCGGTCTGTCCTCTTCTATCACCTGTGCCCCCTCCTCACCTTCTTGTCCCGTTCTCTCCTCACACCTGTGCCCCCTCCTCACCATCTTGTCCCGGTCTGTCCTCTCCTATCACCTGTGCCCCCTCCTCACCATTTTGTCTTGGTCTCTCCTCACACCTGTGCCCCCTCCTCACCATCTTGTCCCGGTCTGTCCTCTCCTATCACCTGTGCCCCCTCCTCACCATTTTGTCCTGGTCTCTCCTCACACCTGTGCCCCCTCCTCAACATCTTCTCCCCGTCTCTCCTCATACCTGTGCCCCTCCTCACCATCTTGTCCCGATCTCCCCTCAAACCTGTGCCCCCTCCTCCCCATTTTGTCCCGGTCTCTCCTCACACCTGTGCCCCCTCCTCACCATCTTGTCCTGATCTCTCCTCTCCTCACACCTGTGCCCCCTCCTCACCATCTTGTCCCGGTCTCTCCTCACACCTGTGCCCCCTCCTCACCATCTTGTCCCGGTCTCTCCTCACACCTGTGCCCCCACCCAACATCTGTCCATGGTCCTCTTCCGCCCTCACACCTGTGCCCTTCCTCACTCATCTTGTCCCCGGTCTCTCACTCGTACCTATGCTCCGCCTCCTTTCACCATCGTGTCCCCGTTTCTCCTCACACCTGTGCCCCCTCCTCACCATTTTGTCCTGGTCTCTCCTCACACCTGTGCCCCCTCCTCACCATTTTGTCCCGGTCTCTCCTCACACCTGTGCCCCCTCCTCACCATCTTGTCCCCGTCTCTCCTCACACCTGAGCCCCCTCCTCACCATCTTGTCCCGATCTCTCCTCTGCACATACCTGTGCCCCCTCCTCACCATCTTGTCCCGATCTCCCCTCATACCTGTGCCCCCTCCTCACCATCTTGTCCCGATCTCTCCTCTCCTCACACCTGTGCCCCCTCCTCACCATCTTGTCCTGGTCTCTCCTCCCTTCATACCTGTGCCCCCTCCTCACCATCTTGTCCCAGTCTCTCCTCACACCTGTGCCCCCTCCTCACCATCTTGTCCTGGTCTCTCCTCACACCTGTGCCCCCTCCTCACCATCTTGTCCCGATCTCCCCTCATACCTGTGCCCCCTCCTCACCATTTTGTCCCGGTCTCTCCTCACACCTGTGCCCCCTCCTCACAATCTTGTCACGATCTCTCCTCACACCTGTGCCCCCTCCTCACCATCTTGTCCTGGTCTCTCCTCCCCTCGTACCTGTTCCCCCTCCTCACCATCTTGTCCCGGTCTCTCCTCCCCTCATACCTGTGCCCCCTCCTCACCATCTTGTCCCGGTCTCTCCTCTCCTCATACCTGTGCCCCCTCCTCACCATCTTGTCCCCGTCGCTCCTCACACCTTGTGCCCCTCCTCTACAAACTTGTCCCATCTCTCCGGCCCTCATACCTTGTTGTCCCTCTCTCACAACTTTGTCCCGATCTCCCTCCCTCTACCTCAAACCTGTGCCCCCTTCCTCACCATCTTGTCCCGGTCTCTCCTCCCCCTCATACCTGGGGTGTTGAGGGGCCCCCCCTCCCCATCTTGTCCTGGTCTCTCCTCCCTTCATACCTCTGCTCCCTCCTCACTATCTTGTCCTGGTCTCTCCTCACACCTGTGCCCCCTCCTCACCATCTTGTCCCGATCTCCCCTCATACCTGTGCCCCCCTCCTCACCATTTTGTCCCGGTCTCTCCTCACACCTGTGCCCCCTCCTCACCATCTTGTCACGATCTCTCCTCACACCTGTGCCCCCTCCTCACCATCTTGTCCTTGTCTCTCCTCCCTTCATACCTGTGCTCCTCCTCACCATCTTGTCCTGGTCTCGCCTCCCCTCAAACCTGTGCCCCCTCCTCACCATCCTGTCCCGGTCTATCCTCACACATGTGGCTCCTCCTCACCATCTTGTCCGGTGCTCTTCCTCACAATAACCCTGTGCCCCCATGTACCTCACCATCCTTGTCCCGATCTCCTCCCCTCAAACCTGTGCCCCCTCCTCACCATCCTGTCCCGGTCTCTCCTCACACCTGTGCCCCCTCCTCACCATCTTGTCCCGGTCTCTCCTCACACCTGTGCCCCCTCCTCACCATCTTGTCCTGGTCTCTGGTCTCTGCCGCCCTCACAGCCCTGAGACCCCTCCCTCACCATATGTCCGGTCCTCTCCTCACACCTGTGCCCCCTCCTCACCATCTTGTCCCGGTCTCTCCTCACCTCACACCTGTGCCCCCTCCTCACCATCTTGTCCCGATCTCTCCTCACACCTGTGCCCCCTCCTCACAATCTTGTCCCGATCTCCCCTCATACCTGTGTCCCCTCCTCACCATCTTGTCCCGATCTCTCCTCTCCTCATACCTGTGCCCCCTCCTCACCATCTTGTCCCGGTCTCTCCTCACACCTGTGCCCCCTCCTCACCATCTTGTCCCGGTCTCTCCTCTCCAACACCAGGTTCCCCCTCCTCACCATTTTGTCCTGGTCTCTCCTCACACCTGTGCCCCTCCTCAACATCTTACTCGACCTTCTCTCCTCATATCTTGTATAAGAGGGCCTGTGCCCCTCCTCACCATCTTGTCCCGATCTCCCCTCAAACCTGTGCCCCCTCCTCCCCATTTTGTCCCGGTCTCTCCTCAAACCTGTGCCCGTCTTACCTCACCATTAGTTGGTCCCTGGTCTCTCATCCCCGGTGGTCTCTCCTCCCCTCACACCTGTGCCCCTTCCTCACCATCTTGTCCCGGTCTCTCCTCGTACCTATGCCCCCTCCTCACAATCTTGTCCCCGTCTCTCCTCACACCTGTGCCCCCTCCTCACCATTTTGTTCCTGGGTCTCTTTCCTCCTCCCACCTGGTGCCCCTCTCCTCACCATATTGCCCGGCTTCCCTGCCGCCTCACCATTACCTGAGCCCTACCACCTGCACCATCTTGGTCCCCGTCTCTCCCTCACACCTGAGTCCCACCTCCTCACATCTTGTCCGATCTCTCCTCTGCAGCATTATCCTGTCTGCCCCCCCTCCTCACCATCATTCCCGATCTCCCTCCATACTGTGCCCCCCGTCACCATCTTGTCCCCATCTCTCCTCTCCTCACACCCTGAGATGCCCCTTTCCTCACCATCTTGATCCTGGTCTCCATTCCTCACCTTCAACTCTGGGGGGGCTCCCCTCCTCACTATCTTGTCCTGAGTCCCTCCGGGCGTGATCCTGCCTCACACCTGTGCCCCCTCCCCACCATCTTGTCCCGATCTCCCCTCATACCTGTGCCCCCCTCCTCACCATTTTGTCCCGGTCTCTCCTCACACCTGTGCCCCCTCCTCACCATCTAGTTTCGTTGTCCCGATCTCTCCTCACAACTGTGCCTCAATTAATGCCCCCATCCTCAACCACCTTAGTTCCCGGTCTCTCCTCTCCTCTTACCTGTGCCCCCTCCTCACCATCTTGTCCCGGTCTCTCCTCACACCTGTGCCTCCCCCTTCTCACCATCTTGTCCTTGTCTCTCCTCCCTTCATACCTGTGCCCCTCCTCACTCATCTTTTGTGGTCCTGGTTCTCGTCGTCTTCCCTCAAACTGTGCCCCCTCCTCACATTCCTTGTCCGGATCTCGTCCCCCACCCCCTCGTACCTGTTTTCCCCCTCTTCAATCAATCTTTCCTGGAACTGCTACCTCTCCTCATACCTGTGCCCCGCCTCACCCTCTTGTCCCCGGTACTCTTCGCTCGTACCTATTTTCCCCCTCCCACCCATCATGACCCCTGTCTCATCCTCATACTTGTGTCCCCCGTCCTCACCATCTAGTCCTCGGTCCGTCATCCTCACACCTGTGCCCCCTCCCCCACCATCTATTGTCCCGTTCTCTACCTCCTCTCACACCGCTGAAGCCTTTGACCCCCTCCTCACTAACTTGACCTGCGACTCATCCTTCCTCATACCTGTGCCCCTTCCTCACCATCTTGTCCCGATCTCTCCTCGTACCTATGCCCCCTCCTCACCATCTTGTCCCGGTCTCTCCTCATACGACGATTAAGGAGACCTCCTGTAGTCCCCTTCCTCACGCACTTGATCCCGGACTCTTCCTCACACCTGTGCCCCCTCCCCACCATTTTGTCCCGGTCTCTCCTTACACCTATGCCCCCTCTTCACAATCTTGTCCCGGTCTCTCCTCTCCTCATACCTGTGCCTCCTCCTCACCATCTTGTCCCGGTCTCTCCTCGTACCTATGCCCCCTCCTCACCATCTTGTCCCGGTCTCTCCCTCATAACCTTTCCCCTCCCTCACCATCTTGTCCCGGTCTATCCTCACATACTCCATACGCTAACTCTAGAAAGGGGAGGACAAAGCCATTTGCACACCTCCCACCACCATCTTCTGCATCCCGGTCTCTCCTCTCCTCACACCTTTGCCCCCTCCTCACCGATCTTGCGTACCCGTTCTCTTCCTCATACCCTGTGCCCCCTCCCTACACCCATCTGTGTCCTATTATCCCCCGTCTCTCCCACTACCTGAGCCCCACTCCTCACCATCTTGTCCCGATCTCTTCTCTCCTCATACCTGTGCCGCCCCTCCCTCACCATCTTTGTTCCCGTTTCATCTCATCCCCTCATACCTATGCCCCGCCTCCTCACCATCTTCGTGCCAGTCCAATCCTCAGTCCCTCAACCTACCTGTGCCATCCGGTTCCTCACCATCTCTTGATCCCGGAACTCTCCCCCCCTCGTAACCTGGTTTCCCGCACCTCCACAGACCGATCTTGTTCCCACACTCGTCCAGGGAGCGCGCGATCAACCTGTAAACCTCAACCTACCTCCCAACTTTGTCCCGAGCTCTCCTCTCCCTCTACTCATATGTGGACAGAACGTGAAGGTATACCTGTGCCCCCCGCTCACCATCTTGTCCCCGTTCTCTCCTCGCCCGTCATACCTAGTCCCCTCCTCACCGAACTTTTGTGAGTCCCAGTCTCTACCTCGTCCTCACAATTAAAATGCAGGAGATACGACCTGTGACCACCCTCCTCACCATCTTATGTGCCCGGTCTCTAGCCCCCCCACGGTCCCTGTTTTCCCCCTCCTCACCATCTTGTCCCGGGTCATCGGTCTCCCCTCATACCAGTTCCACCCACCCTCCCCATCTTGTCCCCCGGTCTCTCCTCGATCCTCATACTCTCTTGCCGCCCTCCGCACCATCTTGTCCCCGTCGCTCCTCACACCTGTGCCCCCTCCTCACCATCTTGTCCCGATCATACCCCTCACTACCTTGAGTTCTCCCTCGCTCACCATAACAATGTCCCGATCGTCTCTCTCCTCCAACCTGTGCCACCCTCCGCACCATCTTGTCTTGTCTCTCGATCCTCAAACCTGTGCACCCTCCTCACCATCTTTTGTCCCGGGGTCTGTCCTGCTCCTATCACCTAGAGCCTTCCCTTCCTCACCATCTGGTCCGAATCGATCTAACCTCAAGGACCAGCGTGCCCCTTCCTCACCATTTCTTAGTCCGCGGTCCTCTCCTGCACAACCTGGCCCCTCCTCACCATCTTGTCACCCAAGTCTACGTCCTCTCCTCACACTTGTGCCCCCTCCTCACCATGTTGTCCCGGTCTCTCCTCACACTTGTGACCCCCTCTCCTAACACATCTTGTTCCCGAGTCTCTCACTCACACTCTATGTGCCCCCTCCTCACCATCTTGTCCAGGTCTCCAAACATACGACCCCTCCCTTCGTGACCTGAGCCACTCTCCTCACTCATACTTGGCACCTGGTCTTCGTCCTCGCCACATACCTGTGCCCCTTCCTCAAGCCATCTGTCCGTCTCATCCGCTGTACCTGTGCCCCCATCCTACACCAGTCTTGTCACCTACCGCTCCTCACACCTGTGCCCCCTCCTCACCATTTTGTCCTGGTCTCTCCTCACACCTGTGCCCTCTCCTCACCATTTTGTCCCGGTCTTTCCTCTCCTCATACCTGTGTCCCCTCCTCACCATCTTGTCCCGGTCTCTCCTCATAGCCTGGTGACCCACCTCCTCACCATCTTAGTCTCCCAGTTCCTGTCCCTCACACACTGAAGGCCCCCTCCTCACCATCATTGATAGTTCCCGATCTTCTCGCTCTGCACATACCTGTCCATCCCCTCCATGCACATAGCGATCTTTGTCCCGAACTCCCCTCATACCTGTGCCCCCTCGTCACCATCTTGTCCCGATCTCTCCTCTCCTCACAGCGACTGCGCCCCTCCTCGCTCTCACCATCTTGTTCCTGGTCTCATCCACCCTTCATAACCTCTGTGCCCCCGAATTGGGGGGTCTGGTGTAGTGGTGTCGAGTGGGGGGGTATGAGGCCCTCCTCACCCAACTTAGACCCATCTCTTCCTCACACCTGTGCCCCCTCCTCACAAACTTGTCCTGGTCCTCTCCCACTGCAAACTCAGCTGATGCCCCCTCCTCACCATCTTGTCCCGATCTTCCCTCATACCTTTTCCCCCTCCTCACCATTTTGTGTCACCGGGTCGGTCGTACCCACACACCAATGCCCCCCGTCCTCACCGATCTATTGTCACGAAACTCAGCCTCACACCTGTGCCCCTCCTCCCCATTTTGTCCTGGTCTCGCCTCCCCTCAAACCTGTGCCCCCTCCTCACCATCCTGTCCCGGTCTATCCTCATCACATTCTGGCTCCTACTGCACCATACTCTGTCCCGGATCTCTTCCTCACAACCTGTTCCCCCATCCTCAACCTCTTGTCCCGGTGCTTCTGCCTCACACCTATGCCCCCTCCCCACCTATTTTTTGCCTCCGGTCTCTACTCACACACCTTCTGCCCCCTCCATCCCGGCAATTAGTCCCGGTCTCCCCTCAACACCTGTCTGGCCCCCTCCCACACATCTTGTCCGTGGTCCCTCTGCCACCTTCACTACCTGTGCCCCCTCCTCACACATTTTGTCCCGGTCCTCGTCTCTCACACACTGTGCCGCCCGTCCACATCCATCCTGTACATGCACAACAGTCTCTTACCTCTCCTCACACCCTGTGCCCCCTTCCTCACCCATCAAGTCCCGGTCTCTCCTCTCACATTCAAACTTTCTGTTCCCCTCCTCACCATCTTGTCCAGGTCTCTCTCTCCTCACACCTGTGCCCCCTCCTCACCATTTTGTCCTGGTCTCTCCTCACAACTGGGACGACATAACCCTGTGCGCCCCTCCTCACCATCGTATTGTCCTGGATCTCTCCTCACAATACATTTCCCCCCTCCTCACCATCTCTTCCCTATTCTCTCCTCCTCCTCATACTTACACCACATGAATGCTGGAGACAATCGCAGAGAGATGGGACCTGGTGCCCCCTCCTACCCATCTTGTCCCGGTCTCTCCTCCCCTCGTACCTGTTCCCCCTCCTCACCATCTTGCCCGGTCTACTCTCATCACATGTCGCCCTCTCCGATCACCAACTTGTCCTGGTCTCTCCCGACTCCTATAGAAAGAAAGGACCTAGTCCTGCACCTCCAACACCATCTTGTCCTGGTCTCTCCTCCCCTCGTACCTGTTCCCCCTCCTCACCATCTTGTCCTGATCCTCTCCTCCCCTCGTACACTGTATTCCTCCCTCCCTCATCATCTGTCCTGTCCTCTTCCTCTCCTCATACCTGTAGTCCCTCACTCACACAATCTTGTTCCCGGTCTCTCCTACATACCCTGTATCCCCCTCCTCACCAATCTATTGTCCTCGTGTCTCTAGTGCTATACCTCCCCTCTACCAACCTGTTCCCCCTCCTCATCATCTTGTCCTGGTCTCTCCTCTCCTCATACCTGTGTCCCCTCCTCACCATCTTGTCCCGGTCTCTCCTAATACCTGTGCCCCCTCCTCACCATCTTGTCCCACTCTCCTCATACCTGTTTCCCCTCCTCACCATCTTTCCCAGTTTGTCCTCGTCGCTCATACCTAGATGCCCCCTCCTCACCAATCTTGTCCACTCTCCTCAACACCCTGTGGTCCTCCACCTCACATCTTGACCAGGTCTCGTTCCTCTCATAACCTGTGTCCCCCCCTCCCACCATATGCGCTGTCACCGGTCTCTACCTCATACCTGGTGCCCCCGTCCTCACCAACTTTGTCCCCATCTCCCCTAACAACACCCTTTGCCCCCTCGCTCACCAACTTGTCCCGTTTTCTCCTTCACCTCATACCTGTGTCCGTGTCCCCTCCTCACCATCCTGTCCCGGTCTCTCCTCATACCTGTGCCCCTCCTCACCAACTTGTCCCCATCTCTCCTCACACCTGTGCCCCCTCCTCACCAACATGTCCCTGGTCTCTCCTCCCCTCGTACCTGTTCCCCCTCCTCAACATCTTGTCCGGTTTCTCCTCCTCCTCGTTAGCTGTTCGCCCCTTTCCCTCACCATCTTGTCCCAATCTACGCTACCACTCATACCGTGAGGCCTCCCTCCTCATCATCTTGTCCTGGTCTCTCCTCTCCTCATACCTGTGCCCCCTCCTCACCATTTTGTCCCGGTCTCTCCTTACACCTGTGCCCCCTCTTCACCATCTTGTCCCGGTCTCTCCTCTCCTCATACCTGTGCCCCCCTCCTCACCATCTTGTCCCGGTCTCTCCTCGTACCTATGCCCCCTCCTCACCATCTGTCACCTGGACTCGTCCTCATACCTGTGGTCCCCCCCACCAGGACTTGTCCCGGTCTCTCCTCACACCTGTGCCCCCTCCCACCATCTTGTCCCGGTCTCTCCTCTCCTCACACCTGTGCCCCCTCCTCACCATCTTGTCCCGAGTGTGGTACATGTGGGGCGGTGTGGGGATTCACATAATTGGCTGGTCTCAGCACTCATAGCCTGTGCCCCCTCCTCATCCATCGAGTTATACCCTCTCCTCCTCACAAGCACGGATAACAGATCAGTGAGCCGTGAGCCCCCGCTCTCCTCACACAATCATGTCCGATCTCTCTCCTCCTTCTCATACCTCCTGGCCCCCTCCTCCCCATCTTGTCATATCTTCTCGCTCCCCACATAACCTATGCGCCCATCCTCACCTCTTGTTCCCAGTCTCTCCTGCATCGCTCACACTTAAAACCTGTTGCCCCCTACCTCACTCATCGTTTGTCCGCGGTCTACCTCCTACCCCTCTACCTGTGTCCCCTTGGACCAACCCCCCCCCCCCCATTTTGTCCCGTATCTCCTCCTCATCCTCACACCTTGAGGCCCCCCTCCTTGCATCAATCATTCCCTTGGTCTCTATCCATCCCCTCACACCTGTGCCCCCTCCTCACCATGATCTCTTCCTGTCTTCTCCTCCCTCAGCACTGTGGCCCCCTCCTCACCCATACTTGGTCCTGAGCAACCACGTCTCTCCAGACCTCCCTCGTACCTTTGCACCCCTTCCTCACTCAATCATTGTACCGGTCACACTCTACACACCTGTGCCCCCTCCTCACCATCTTGTCCCGGTCTCTCCTCTCCTCACACCTGTGCCCCCTCCTCACCATCTTGTCCCGGTCTCTCCTCACACCTGTGCCCCCTCCTCACCATCTTGTCCCGGTCTCTCCTCATACCTGTGCCCCCTCCTCACCATCTTGTCCCGGTCTCTCCTCACACCTGTGCCCCCTCCTCACCATCCTGTCCTGTGCCCCCTCCTCACCATCTTGTCCCGGTCTCTCCTCCCCTCACACCTGTGCCCCCTCCTCACCATCTTGTCCTGGTCTCTCCTCCCTTCATACCTGTGCCCCCTCCTCACCATCTTGTCCCGGTCTCTCCTCACACCTGTGCCCCCTCCTCACCATCTTGTCCTGGTCTCTCCTCCCCTCACACCTGTGCCCCTTCCTCACCATCTTGTCCCGGTCTCTCCTCGTACCTATGCCCCCTCCTCACCATCTTGTCCCGGTCTCTCCTCACACCTGTGCCCCCTCCTCACCATCTTGTCCTGGTCTCTCCTCATACCTGTGCCCCCTCCTCACCATCTTGTCCTGGTCTCCCCAACCCTTTCCCCTCCTCACCCTTTTGTCCCGGTCTCTCCTCAACCG
>JAODAL010075509.1:0-13968 GCA_025379985.1 Phyllomedusa bahiana
CTCACTATGTGTAATCAAAATGAAGTTGTGCTGATCCACAATGTTGATTTATCTTTGAAATAATGACCTTATGATAACATATTATTGTTACGGATGCCCTAATCTTTCCATAGCTTACCATTCACAAGCATAGCAACCGCCCCGAAAAGTGAAAACACGCAATTGAACCATATATTGACCAAACTTTGGACAAACATAGAGCAAACATAAGGATGACAATAAGGAAAAGATACAACAGTAATTGGAAATTCCAGAGCCAGGAAGATCCAGACAGCAATATGCACAAACACTATAGTCAGGATACTAGAGCACCCACAGGCAGTGATTGAATATCAGGAAGAGGTTTAAATAAATGAAGGCAGGAAAGCCAGCAGCAAGAATCCTTTACTGGTGCCTAATAATAGTATGCAACGTAGTAATTGCCCAGGTAAGAGAATGATGATGTGTTTCAAGCTGATATTTTGGCTTGTATCATCGACATGGTGAGCTGGCTTTCTTCTTTTCCTTCATTATCAGAGGTTTAAATGCCCTGCCCCAGCTAGGGATTTACCACTTAACTTAACCCCTAAGGCACAATACACAACGCTGGCTGAGGCTTCAAAAGACATGATCTTAAAGTTTCTATCTACACAGTGGGGAAAATAAATATTTGTTATCCTGGCAATTTTGCAAGTTTTCCCACAGGTCTATAATTTTTAAAGTAGGTACAGTTTAACTGTGAGAGACAGAATCTAAAAAAATATATAAAATCACATTGTATGATTTTTAAATAATTAATTTGCATTTTATTGCATGAAATAAGTATTTGATACAATAGAAAAATAGAACCTCATATTTGGTACATAAATTTTTGTTTGCAGTTACATGGTCAGACGTTTCCTGTAGATCTTGACCAAGTTTGCACACACTGCAGCAGTGATTTTGGCCCACTCCTCCATACAGATCTTCTCCAGATCTTTCAGGTTTCAGAGCTTTTGCTTGGCTACATTGAGTATCAGCTCACTCCAAAGATTTTCAATTAGGTTCAATTCTGGAGACTGACTAGGCCACTCCATGAGCTTGAAATGCTTCTTACAGAGCCAATCCTTAATTTCCTTGGTTGTGTGTTTCGGCTCATTGTCATGGCAGAAGTCCCAGACATGATCCATCTTCAATGCTCATACTGAGGGAAGGAGGTTACTGGCCAAAATCTTGTAATACATGGCCCCATCCATCCTCCTTTCAATATGGTACACTCATCCCGTCCCCTTTGCAGAAAAGCATCCCCAAAGTATTTTGATTCTACACCCATGCTTCACAGTTGGGACGGTATTCTTGGGGTTCTACTCATACATCTTCCTCCAAACATGGCAAGTGGAGTTGATACCAAAATGTTCTATTTTGGTCTCATCTGATAACATGACCTTCTCCCATGTCTCCTTTGAATCATATGCAGGATTTAGATCCATGATTGTGTAGTGTGTTGCTAACGGTCCCAGCTGTATTCAGGTCATTGACCAGATCCTTCCATGAAGTTCTGGGATGATTCCTGATCTATCTCAGATTCATCCTTACCCCACGGGGCGAGATGTTGCATGGAGCACCAGACAGATGAAGATTGACAGTCATCTTTTGTTTCTTCTATTTGCTAATAATTACACCAACAGTTTTTTTAGCTGCTTGCCTATTGCCCTGTAGCCCATTTCAACCATGTGCAGAACCGCATTTTTGTCCCTGGTGTCTTTAGACAGCTTTTTGGTCTTGGTCATGGTGGAGAGGTTGGAGTGTGATTGATTGAGGGTGTGGACAGGTGTATTTTATACAGTAACGATTTTAAACAGGTTCAATTAATACAGGTTATAAGTGCAGAGTAGGAAAGCCTCTTAAGGAAGCCCTATATGAGCCAGAATTCTTGCTGGTTGGTAGTTGATCAAAATACTTATTTCATGTAATAAAATGTAAATTAATTCATACAATTTCATTTTCTAGATTTTTTTTAGATTCTGTCTCTCACAATTGAAGTGGATATATACCGTCAGGAAGGTCATCGTGAGGTATATTGTAATAAAAAAACATATAATGAAATGACATGACTATTTTTAGATGAAAGGGGTTTTCCAAGACTTTTAAAAACCTATCTACCACCTCCCACTGTGCCAAAACAGAAAATAAACCCATAGCTACCTCTCACATCACCGCCCTTCCAGTGCTGCCAGAACACGTTCATGAACTTGATGTCATCAGTGAAAGACTAGTGAGGAACACTGGAGCGCTGTCAGGTTGTGATAGGAGAATGATATTGTTGAATCATTTAAATACATCTAATGCGTTTCAGGCCTAAAAACATACCGGCCCTTAGTCGTTGCTCAATTACATATGAAAGTATATACAGTGTTCAGCATAATTTTGTACACCCCCTTTGAAAAGTAAGATTTTAATCAATATGTCACTGAATACATCAGTTAAAAAATATTTATCTTGGGACTACTGGGACACTATACAGAGGAGAGATGAGACCAGGATAAATGCTTTTTGAACTGATAACTTCAAAACTGCATGGCGGTGCAACGATGAGGAAGACGAAGGAAAATGGATTGTGCCTACACTGAAATATGGTGGTCAAGGGTCGTTATGTGGGGCTGGGTGAGTGCTGCTGGTGTTGGGGAGCTACATTCCTCAGTGTGAATGGTTACCATAAATAAATACTTTAATACGCTTTACTTCTTTGCATATAAATTTAATAACATTTGCACACACTTTCTGTACAGCAATATCTTCTCTTCAACACTTAATAATAGAGTAATCTTTGGGTGAAACATATATATTTATCCAACCTTAGTGTCTTGAATCGGCTTTCAATAGCCTGAGGTCCATTGTAGCTCTGAGCGTGCGGTCTCCATCACACTCTTGCTCATATCCATGTATATGAGAGTAAACCATTATGTGAGCCTGCAAATGTTGCCAAATAACAGTTTCTGGGTGTGGGAAAAATGCAGCCAGCAATACCAAACTCCCTAACTATTGATGTCTATGGAGAGGAAAATGCTATCTAACAAACTAAGAGCAGTCTGTATAGTACAGAAAGTGAGCTGAAAATGGTATTCACAAAGCAATACAGTCATATATATCATATATATGATTTTAGCAGCCATTGAGAGCCCTACACCTCAGCAATGACGTTTTTGACACTTCTCTGTGCTCTGCACTTATTGGATCGCCGCTAAAAGTGCAGAAAGATGATTGGATGGCCACCAAAAGTGCAGAAAGCCACTGAAAATGATGTGTCGAACTAGAACAAGGAACATTACTCGAACGAACAGTAAAATGTTTGGTTTGAGTTCTAAAAATTCAAGAAGTTCTAATAGAACTTTTCTAGAACAGCTCAATCAACACTAATGTTGGCATATACTGGCAACAAATGGCAAAAATGCAATGTGAATGTGGCGTTACTGGGAACCATGGTAACAGGCACAAGAGGTGGAATAAAAATGACCGATACTAATCTGGTGCAGAGGGAAGATAATTAAAACAAAGTGCATTCAAAGGGTTTTGAGAGTTGTAAACAGAAAGCAAATAAATAGATCTTGTGACACTGCACTCTAGCCTACTTCTGATAGCACAAATTAGCAGCTGTGCTGAAGGAGACATAATAGGGAAAAGAAAATGAAAAAGTATATTTTATGACAGACACACTGGAGTAAATTAAAACAGTGATAAATACCCTTTTGGTATTTTTAATACGAATATGATTTTACCTCTTTAACTTACATTGTGAGTCACAGAGATTAATATAGCAGCTCATGACAATTTATATGGATTACAACTCTTCTTTACCTACATTCCTACATAACTTAGTATTCAGTGGGTACGGAAAGTATTCAGACCCCTTTACATTTTTTACTCTTTCATTGCAGCCATTTGGTAATATCCAAAATTTTAATTTTTTTTTTTTTTTTTGCTGATTAATGTACACTCTGCACCCCATCTTGAAAGGAAAAAAAAAAGTAGATATTTATTCAAATTTTTGCAAAACAAGAAAAACTGAAATATCACATGGTCTTAAGTAATCAGACCCTTTGCTCAGTATTGAGTAAAAACACCCTTTTGAGCTAGTACAGCCATGAGACATCTTGAGAATGATGTAACAAGTTTTTCACACCTGAATTTAGGGATCCTCTGCCCTTATTCATTGCAGATCCTCTCCAGTTCCTTCATTTTGATTGGTGAACGTTGATGGACAGCCCTTTGCAAGTCTCTCCAGAGATTTTCAATTGGTTTTAGGTCAGGGCTCTGGCTGGGCCAGTCAAGAATGGTCACAGAGTTGTTCTGAAGCCACTGCTTTGTTATTTTAGCTGTGGGCTTAGGGTCATTGTCTTGTTGGAGGAAGAACCTTCAGTCAAGTCTGAGGTCCAGAGAACTCTGGAAGAGGTTTTCATCCAGGATTAGTGTTGAGCGATTATTATCGACAAAGTTGAACTCAGAACAGTTTTTATGGTGATCAGATTTTTTAGATCATGCGATAATTTAGGATAAAATCTGTGCATCATCTATAAAGTTTGCGCCTGTTTCGGCGCTTCCTGTAATTTTGGCGGCCAGCAAATCAGATTACAGAATAGAGCAGGGTGAGATGTGTGTGCGACGTCATGACTGGGATGTGTATGGTTGCGATTGGCTGGAAAAATCACATGACCTCGTTTTACATAGAACAGCGTTTCCTGTTCAGCCTCAGTGTCTCCCAGCGTCTCAGAGCTGAAGGACGTGCGCTCTGCTTGTGTCCAAACAGCTCAGCGAAATTATTATATTTCTTCACAGAGAAACCTCTACTATTAGCTGTGATCCTTACAATTTTAGTTAAATAGAGAGGGAAAGATTTTATGTAGTTAGGTAGAAATTTTAAAGGGCATCTCCCGCGTAAATCAGGGGGGGAGCGGGGGGGGGGCCCCGCGGGCGAACACAGACAAGCTCTATAAAGAATACTGATAAGTTCCCCAAAAGACTTAGTGTAGACATTGAAATACTTAATTTTTAACAGTTTTCTATTGAAATTTTTCCGGGAAAAAGGGCACCTAATTTAAGGGATACAATCTTTTCAGATGGGTTTTTCATTTTAAATTTTTGCCCATTTCCACCTTTGTTGATATAACCACCTTGTACTTTAAAATTTGAAACCAGCAAGTCACACAGGTTTAGGTGCCAAAAAGGGCCTTTTAATATCCGAATACATTTCAATATGTGTTTTTTTTTTACTTTTGGCGCAGGGCCCCTTTTTGAAGATCTCTTTGCAGTTAAATTTTTAAAACAGCACTTTGTATCACCCAGGGAATTTATAGGGGCCCAAAAATACCCTTTTTTTACCGAATACATTACAATACTGTTTTTTCACTTTTTTCCATCCAATTTGTTGATAGAGCCCCTTGCAGTTAAATTTTTAATCCAAAAAATTGTGTAGTTTCCCCAGTGAATTGATAAGTGCCAAAAAATACCTTTTATTATCCAAAACATTTCAGATACTGTTTTTTCATTTGGCGGGCCAGCTTTGTTGTAGATCTACTTGCAGTTATATTTGAATCCGAAAATTTTGTTTTTGTTTTGAGGGATTTTGAAAATTTCGTATTTCCCCCGTCTTTTAAAAAGAGACTTCCAAAACTTTCCATCCCTTTCCAATTTTTATTTTTCTGAACGGGACGAAAACGGGTGGTAAGCGAGCAAAAGGGTGGGACGGGGAGGTAGAGGAACGAGAAAAGGGTGCCCCCCAGTGCGGGGAAAAAACCCCATCCCACGGATCAAAGTTGAAGGACCGTCGGGCCTGTCACCGGGTCGGCCCCTTTAATTCAGTAACGAACGCGTCCCAATCGGTCCTTCAGGGTTAATGCAACCTCATCCAGCATCTTACCTCCTCTCCCCCCCAGTCAAAGGGGCCAAAAAATGCTTCATCAGCATCACCACATCCGTCCAACATAAAGCACACAAATGTCAACTCGTTACCCACCACTGTGGATAATCCTTTTTTCTGAAGACCTTTTTGTGACAAAACGGTTGGGGTCAAAGGCATTTTTAAAAGATCAAAGGCCAAAGAGGATGATTTCCCCTCTGCCTACCCCTTTTTTTACTGAGCCATCAGGGGAGAGAAGGAACCCGGTCAATGGGCAAAAATCCCGGCGGTCGCAACGCCTTTGCAACCCTTTTGCTTGTAGCCCCAGCTTCGGGATGAAAATTCGGACACAAGTCACCTTGTTGATGATGAGATGACACATTGCGGTTTCAACGTGGTTTTTTTCAGCAAATTTTGCTTCGACGCTTCATCACGGGACAGGAGAAAGACATGGGGTATGTCAGTAGGGGTTTCCCTGCCCTAAAAAAGGGGAGAGGGAAAAGCGCAGAATCCGCGAATGTTTCCCCAGCCACTCAACGCAAACCCCGCTCCCCTTATGCCGCAAAAAGGCCAGGACCTCTAAAAGCCGGGCCTTCTTTGAGCAAGCCTCTGATTCACCCAGCATGTCAAGCCGCCTTTGCCGAAACGCATAATAAGGCAAAACCCTAATGGTTAAACCACCCCCAAATTTCTATCACATCAAGCAAATCATGATTTGAAATGGAGGCAACACTCCCCAAAAAAAGGGCCAGACCGACCCCGGGGCCCCCCCAACCACGTCACACCCTCGTCCCCGCCCCTCATCCCCCGCCCCCCCAAAGTGTCTCTCAGAGTCATGATCAGGGATCAGCCTCCGTCAGCCTCCACCGTCGCCCGAGTACCCCCAGCACCACCAGAACCCATCCTCCCCCCCTTCCCTTCCGCCATTTTTGACGACCTGCACCCGTACAGGGGACAGTCTAGCACCCCACCTTTCTGCTTCCGGGTTTTTGGGAGCAGAAAAAACACTTTAACCCAAACCATCCCCAAGCCAAACCCTGAATTCGGCATTGCCAGGCTTTGGCCTTGGAAATTTTTTGCCTTTCCGCTGGGGGACACAGATGGGTTCCGCCACCAGGGGCCCTTGCCTGCCCCCAAAAACCAGATCCGAGCAGGATTTCTTTGCTAGAAAAGCCCCCCTTCCCTGGCCAGCCACGGTCATCTAAAATTTAAAGCGCTTGTCTGCTCTGTTCCGGAAAAGTCCATCACCACCGACACATGGACTAGAAAAGGGCAGGGCCAAGGCCCTATATCCTGTGACACTCACGGGGTGATGGGGGACCCCGGGGGGGGACGGGGGGCTCTCAGGCTGGGCGCACGCTTTTCAAAACCGCAGGGATTCGGGTTTTTCCCCCAAAGGGTCCTCTGGGGGCCCCCTTCCCAAAGAAACCAGGCCGGTTTAAAATTAAATCTGTCTTGGAGACCGCCACACACAGGCAGGACTTGGGGCTCTCTCCCAACGAGACAAAGTGCTGGCTGGGTGCCAAAACCTTTGTGCCAGCAAGGGGGTCGAAAAAGGGCAAAAAATTTTCGGGCCGCCCCAAATTTTTGGAAGGCTGGACACATCCTTCCTGGACATGCCCAGAACCCTTTTGTCATCCAGAAATTTCTAAAGAGCACCCGGGTCTCCCGCCTGCTGGGGAAAGGCTCGAAGTCAATTCGTACTTCCGCCTTCCACCCTGCTTCGTCCCGCCGGGCTGCGTTGCACGCACCTCCCCCCCCCATCAACCGCCATTTTTGACGGGCAACATGCTAAATTTCCCCCCCTCCCACCCCCAGCGATTGTGGCAGCACGCAAGCCTTTACGCAGACGAATGACACAGGGCCTGACAACAGCGGTGGGGGACCTCGGTGTGTTGAGCCCCCGAGAGTGGAGGCAGGTAAAGAGCTCTGCACCATCCTTGCCAGTTTTTAAAGAAGCCACCAAAAATGGTCAGGGGCGGACAATGCCCTTTTGTCAGCATGAGCTTTGGGGTGATTTTAGTTCGGAACGATCTTTGGTCACTCGAAACAACAGTCCCCACGACGGGGGAGGAACGGACACAGATGCGGACCGGCCCCTTTCCCCGTCAAATCCAAAAGGCCCGAAAAATTTTCAAAATTTCATCGGTTTTTATTAGGCAGTGGTTCGGGGCCAGAGCTAGGCAAGTAGCGCATCAGCTCCGGGGTGCATCATCTCGGAAGTCGGGGCTGTTTTGCACTGTGCCGGAGGCAGCGGAGGAGGAGAGGAGGAGGTAATCCTAGAAAACCGATGTTCCGACGTCCCTGCCTTGGAAAGATTCGCGAATTTGAGGCGGGGAAAGATGAGGAAGATCATTTGCTGGTGCCCCTCAACCCCAAAGGGTTGGGAAATCAAGGCTCCATCTCTCACATGAGTGCTTGGGTTTTTTCTCCATTTCCCCAACAGATCCCGCATAAGGGCCCTCAAAAGAACAACTTTACTGGGTGGCCCCCCGGCTGGATCCCCGGGACAAAACAAAACCAGCACTTTCCTTCCACCCCAAAAAAAGTAAAAACAGGAAAGGAGACCTTTGTGATTTCAAAATGGAGACACTGTGCGCTGCTTTACTTCCCCAAATGTACGTGGGAACAACTTCACGACGGGGCACATAAGGCCAAGTAGGCAGCGGCACAGCAGGGAAGGGGGCAGAAGCCTAATGGGTACCCGGCAACTTTGTTACCACCTCACAAACGCAGCAATCAGGGGACACATCCAACAACAAAATCAGCTTAAGATCTGGAGCACGACATCGCGTCCACACCCATTTTTTGATGTATTCGGACCCAATAGACTTCTGGGGATCCAAAAAGGACGAATGGCCCGAGCTGGGTGTCACCCATAGAGGTGTTGTCCTGCCCCCAGCCCCATCACATCTGAGCGACCTTCACCCAGCTGGGGGTGTCATACAGACAAAAAGAACCGGGTTTCCACAGATAATTGGGTCGTTTGACTTTCAACAAAAATGAATCAGCATGGACCTGATGTTTTTGTGGCCCCAATTGCCGAGGTCACCGATTAATTGCCGGGCACTTCACATTTCCCCTTTTAAACAGAAATGGGCCTCTGAAAAATTTTTTTTAAAAAAAGATCTTTCTTACTCAATTTTTTTTCCTTTTTTCCAAAAGTTCATTTTTCTGGTTTTTTCTGTGAGGAGACTGTAAAAGCGCAAGTTTTATGACAACACCGACCATTTACTCACTTAAACTAAGAAGTTTTTCGCATTGTCAATGGTTTTTTAGGTATGTTTTCTGTAGATACACTATAATTAGGTCCTTTGAACAGAAAAGTGGCTTTTAATGGCATTTTTCCCTCACAATTTTTAATAGTGGGTGAGAAGGGCATATTTATAATTTTTTTGGGCATTACTGTGAGATCAGCAATAACAGGTCCTTTGGAACAAAATGTGGCTTTTAAATTTGGGATTTCCCCCCCACAATTTTAACAGTGGGTTTGAATCATTTTTAAAAATTTTTTTTGGGGGATGCTTTTGAAAGCAGCAATACCAGGGCCAAATTTTAAAAAAATGTTGTTTCTAACAGCATTTGTTCTTCACAATTGACCAAAAATAGCTCAAGGGCATGCTTTGAATTTTTTGGGGGATTTTCTTTGAAATGCACTAACTACAGGGCCCATTTTAAAAAACTGTGTTTTTTAACAGACATTTGTTCTTCACAATTTTCAAAATGGCCAAGGGTGATGGGCTGTCAGAAACAGGGAAAGGTAGACATTGTTAATGGACACATATTGCAAAATGACTTGTTTTTTGCAAATCTTAACATACTTCAAAACCCTTTAAACAAACCCCTTTAATACAATTAAAAAAAAGAAAAAAGAAAGGTGGGGGTCCACCATTTTTAAAAAAGTGTTTTTTTTAGAATTTAAAATACTAAAAAAACTGCATGTACAAAATACTGGTAAAAAAATCCCCTGAATTGTACAAGGAGGTACAAAGGGAAAAAATTTACCAGAGTAGGTTTTTTCAAGGACATGGAGTATGGACACGGACAGAGAACAAAGTACAGAAACAAATTTTTCCCCCAAACATTGAGTAAAATAAAAAAAGAATCCAAGAAAAAGGACACCTGGGTGGAACAGAGCGTTAACCACCATATTTCCAATGAAGCTCAATTGGTCCGCACTCAACGGGGGGGCAACCTACCCCGGACAGGGACAGTAATGTCCAGTTAAATTTAAAATGGGGTTGAAAGACTCCTTTTTTTCGACATTTTTGAATCCCGCGGTTTCAGGGCAGATATAGTTAATGTCCATTCAATAAAAAGGTGTTTCAAAAAACTCCTTTTTCCCGCACTTTTTAATTTGGGGTCAACGGTTTTTAAAGGGCATTCTGCGGTACAGGACGGATAAGTAAATGTCCAGTGAAACTAAAAAAGGTGGGGTTAAAGACTCCTTTTTCCGGGACTTTTTTAAAGTGGGGGCATGCAGTTGGGGCCATGCGTGGCCCCCGACAGGATAGCAATTCCAGTAAACTAAAAGGTGGTTGAAAACTCCTTTTTCCGGCACTTTTTTTAAAAGGGGGTCAGCAGGTTTTTTGGGGTCAGCTGTGGCCCGGGCATTTATAGTCAAGTCCCCGTGAAACAAAATGGTGTTTAAAGACTCCTTTTTTCCGGCAAATTTTAAATGGGGGTCATGCGGTTTGGGGGGTCTCGTGGGCCCAAAACTGGTAGTCCAATTTCCCTGAAACTAAAAGGTGGTTGAAAGACTCCTTTTTTTGGACTTTTAAATGTGGGGGTCATGCAGGGGTTTTGGGCTCAGCTTGGCCCAGGATAGGTTTTAAATCAATGCCGTGAAACTAAAATGGTGGTTCAAAACATATTTTTTCCGACTTTTGAAACTGGGGGTCAACAGTTTTTGGCTCATGCGTGGCCCAGGACAGTAAGTCAATGTCCCGTTCAACAAAATGGTGGGTTGAAAGACTCCTTTTTTTGGGACTTTTTAAAAGTGGGGGGGCATGCAGGTTTTTGGGGGTCATGCTGATTCCGACAGGGATATTCAATGTCCATTTTAAGTAAGATGATGGGTTTAAACATAATGCCTTCTGGGACTTTTTAATTTCTGGGTGATGCAGGGTTTTTAAGGGGTTTGCTGTGGACAAGACAGGGATAGTGAATGTTTTTGATTTTTTTCTGTGGCTTTATAACCTAAGTGTGTTGCCTAAGATGCAGACGTATCCATTTGACTGTTTTGGGGTGTTAATTAGCTTTCCACCCTGTTTGGGTGTAAGAATAAGGTTGTTCTCTCCCTAGACTTTTTTTGGGCATCGCTCATAAACCTGCCACATCGACTATCTGGCGTGATTTGTGACAACACCTCACCGATGTCGTGGCCAACCAATCGCTCAAAAAACTATCCAGGATATCTCTGAAAATGGTGGCATTCCTTCCTTCAAATGCAACCATTTGTCCCCTCCCTGCGCTAAAAACACCCCATACAAGCTCTGCCACCCCTTTTTTATGTTTGATTGATTGGGCAGGTGATGAGCAATGCCTGTTTTTTTTCCACACGTACTGCTATGAATTAACACCAAAAAGTTCAATCTTTGTCTCATCAACCAAGAATCTTATTTCCACAGTCTGGAAGTCCTTCTGTTTTTTTTTTGCAAACTTATGTGGGTGGTTCTTGCACTGAGCAGGGTTTCCGTCGGCCACTTTCCATAAAGCCCCATTTTTGGAGGGCTGCAGTGAAACTTGACTTGGGGAATTTTACTCTTCCTCTTTATTTTTGGAGCTCCCCCAGGTGATCTTGGGGTGCATCTTTACCTCTCTCACCAAGGCTCTTCTCCCACGATTGCTCAGTTTAGCTGAACGGCCAGGTTGAGGAAAAACTTCTTCCATTTTAGGAGTATGGAGGTCACTGTGCTCTTAGGAACCTTAAGTGCTGCAGAAATTCTTTTGTTACCTTAACCAGATCTGTGCCTTGCCACAATTCTGTCTCTGAGCTCCTTGGGCACTTCCTTAGACCTCATGATTCTCATGTGCTCTGACATGCATTATGAGTAGTGATGAGCGATTGTGTCAACAATCGTTTCAAATCATTCCCTACGGGGGAATTTATCAGCCATAAAACGAAGCCGTAGTAGATTATCGCCGATGACCCTTAAAAACTAGGAGAGGAACAACACTTCATTTTTTACACCCAAAAAGTTTAGGAGAAGTGGAATTTTTCATCCACAACAGTAAAATGGTACGGCTACATCTTAGGCAAACAATTAGGCACAAAAGCCACAGAAAAAATTTACAGACCATTCACTATTCCTTTCTTGTACCAAGCATGACCCTTTAAACCGCATGCCCACAAATTAAAAAGTCCAGAAAGCAGTTTTATTTTAACCACCATCTTTGTTGAAAATGGCATTGACTATCCTTTCTTGGACCGCAGCATAACCCTTTAAAACCCGTCTGACCCAAAGATTTAAAAGTGCTGGGGAAAAAAGGGATCTTGACCACCATTTAGTTGAAAGGACTTGACTATCCCTCTCCTGAAACTGGTGGAAGGAAAAGGGGTAGGCTGTGTCTCTGGTGGTGCTGGTGGTACTTTTGTGATGGTGGAAGCTGAAGCGGAGGCTGATCCTTGCTCATGCTGCTGAGGGACATGGGCAGCAGAAGAATGCTGGTTCTTAAAAATGGCGGAGCAGGAGGAGGCAGAGACAGAAGGTGTGACAGTGGTTGGAAGCCCAGGACCGGCGTGGCCTTTTTTCGCCAAGTGTTCCCTCCATTTCAACTCATGCATTCGCTGCATGTGATTAGACATGTTGGTGGTGGTTAAACACTTAATATTCTTCCCTCTACTGATGCGTTTATGGCAAATGCGGCATATGACATCGCTGGGCGAATCTGAGGCTTGATGAAAAAAGGCCCAGGTAGAGATGGGCGAATTGATTCTAATGAAGTGGAATTCGTTTAGAATTTCAGGAAAACTTCGGTTCTGAACTAAGTCGAACTTTTGGGTACTTCGGGTGAACGAAGTGTTCTTTTGATTGATAAAATGGCTGTGAGCACATGGCGTTACATGGGGCAAAGAACTCTGGGAGGAAGAAGGGCATAGCCCGCATGACATGTGCAGAGATGAAGTCAATCAGAGACCGGCGGGATTCTGTGATGTCACCGCACTATATAAGTCCGGGCGCGACGCTGGGTGCTCATACCACTCTCACTGTACTGATTAGGGAAGGTGCTGCCGCGGCTGCTTATAATAGAACTCATTTTTATACAACGATTTTTGGGGGGTGTCTCAGCTTGTCTCAGAGACTGCTTCTCTTAACGTTCTATTTCTGGTTTTGTGGGGTATTGGATCTTAAGTCCAGTGTGTGTCCAGTGCAGCTGCAAATACATTTTAATGCTACCTGCTCACAGCACATTGAATATCCAAGGGTAATCTAAGCCTGTTCCTGTTGTATTCATTTAAAGAAACAGCGTTGTTACAATACAAATACCACTTCATTTTTGGCTGCTCAATTCTTTTGCGCAATTTACATCCAGGGGTTAATTAAGCGTTGTTCTGCTGCTGTGGTGACTAAAAGAAACTGTTTATTTCACCGCCAAAAAATAAATTTTTCCTGTAGCATAATTCACAAGCGAAGGTTAATTACAAGTTTTCCTCTTTTTTTGTAGCGTAAAAAACACGCCATTGTAACACGCTACAAAGCTCGTAGTTTTTGGTTGCTCAATTCTTTTGCGCAATTTACATCCAGGGGTTAATTAAGCGTTGTTCTGCTGCTGTGGTGACTCAAAGAAACCGTCTTTTTCACCTGCAAAAAATACATTTTTCCTGAAGCATAATTCACAAGCGAAGGTTAATTACAAGTTTTCCTCTTGTTGTGTAGCGTAAAAAACACGCCATTGTAACACGCTACAAAGCTCTTAGTTTTTGGTTGCTCAATTCTTTTGCACAATTTACATCCAGGGGTTAATTAAGCGTTGTTCTGCTGCTTTGGGGACTAAAATAAAACGTTATTTCACCGCAAAAAATACATTTTTTTCCCGTAGCATAATTCACAAGCGAAGGTTAATTACAAGTTTTTCCTCTTGTTGTGTCGAGAAAACACCCATTGAAAACCACA
>JAODAL010075510.1:0-13968 GCA_025379985.1 Phyllomedusa bahiana
AGCCGGGGCTAGCCCTTCTTCCTCCAGAGTGTTTTGCCCCATAAAACCCCATGTCTCGCAGCCATTTTATCAATAAAAAGCCCACTTCGTTCACCCAAGTAACCCCAAAAGTACGATTTTGTTCCGAACCGAAGTTTTCCTAAAATTCAAAACGAATCCACTTCGTTAGAATCAATTGCCCATCCTTGTCACCACGGGTGAATGATAGGCCCAAAAAATACCTTTATATTACCGTATACATTTCAGAGGGGGTTTTTTTTTCATTTTGTTAAGTCAATTTTTGTTCATAGAGCTACTTTGTAGTTAAATTTTGAATACAGCTTTTTTAGTAATACCACAGGTAATTGATGGGTGCCAAAAAATCCCTTTTATTACCCCGTAAACATTTCGCGGGTGTTTTTTCACTTTTGGTGAGTCATGCTTTGTTCATAAGCACTTTGTAGTTAAATTTGAATACAGCTTTTAGTAGTCACCACAGGGAATTGAAGGTCCCAGAAAAACCTTATTTTCCCCGATATTTTTTCAAAAGGGTGTTTTTTTCACTTTTGGTCAGTCAAGCTTTTTTCATAGAGTTTCTTTGTGTAAATTTGAATACACCCAATTTAGTAGTCACCACAGGTGAATTGATGGTCCAACAAATACCTTTTATTACCCCCGTATACATTTCAGACAGGGTTTTTTTTTTTTTGGTCAGTCATCCCTTTGTTCATAGAGCTACTTTAATTTAAATTTGAATACAGCAATTTAGTGGGTCACCCAGGTGAATTGATGGGGTGCCAAAAAATCCCTTTTTTTATCATATACTTTTTCTATACGGTTTTTTTTCACTTTTGGTCATAAAGCTTTGTTGATAGATCAAATTTTTGGTTAAATTTAATCGGGAACTTGTAGTCCCAAGGTGTCTATGGTGCAAAAATCCCTTTTTTAATATCCTATACATTTCAGACGGGTGTTTTTTTCATTTTTTGGTCAGTCAAGTTTTGTTGATAGATCTACTTTGCATTTAAAATTGAATCCAGAATTTTGTAGTCCCACAGGTTATAGTGCCAAAAAATACCTTTTTTATCAGTATACATTTCAAATTTTTTTTTTTCATTTTTGGCCGGGCAGCTGTTTTGATAGAGCCACTTGCGTTAATTAAAACCCAGCAATTTGTAGTCACCCGGGTGTACTGATAGTGCCAAAAAAAACCCTTTTATATCCTATATTTTTTCAGCAGGTGTTTTTTTCATTTTTGGTCAGTCAAGTTTTGTTGATAGAACTACTTTGCAGTTAAATTTTTGAATCCAGCAACTTTGTAGTCACCACAGGTTGATAGGGCCAAAAAATACCTTTTATCATAACATTTCAGATACTTGTTTTTTTCATTTTTGGTCATAAGCTTTGTTCATAGATCACTTTCAGAAAAATTTGAATCCAGAATTTTTTTTTGATTTGGGGGATTTGAGAATATGTGTTTTGCCGTCTTTAAAAAATTTTTAAAAAACTCTTCCATACTTCTCAATTTTTTATTTCTAAAAGGGACAAATTCAGGGGGTAACGAGCAAAGAGGGGGTAGGACAGTTGGAGAGGTAAGAGAGAAGGTGCCCCTTCCTGTGCGGCGAAAACACGCATGCAGGGACGTCAGTTGCAGACCTCAGGCCTGTCATCGCGGGGTCAGGGCCCCCCTGTAAATCCAAACGAACAGCGTCGCCAATCTGTTTTCAGGGGTTAATGCAAACCTCATCCAGCAGTCTTACCTTCCTCGCCCCCTCAGGGCCCACAAATGTCGCTCAGATCATCAGCATCCCCAACAGAAGCCCCAAATGTCAACCGTGTACCCACCACTGGGAAAACCCATTTTTTGAAGCCCTCTTTGATGACAAAGCGGTTGGGGTCAGAAGGCATGTTAAAAGATCAAGAGCCAAAGAGGATGATTTTTTTCTGCCTGACCCCAGTTACTGATCCCCAGAGGAGGAGAAGGAAACCGGTCAACGGGAAAAATCCGGGGGGTCGGCAACGCCTTTCAGCCCTCTTGCTTGACCCCAGCTCCTGGGTGCAGAATGTCAGGACGACCCAAATCACCGGTTTTGATGATGAATGACGACATTGCGGATCCAACGTGTTTTTCGCAGAATTTTTCTTGCGAGCGCTTCATCATGGGCGAGGAGAAACGATGGGGGAGTGTCATTTCGGGTCCCGCCTCAAAAAAGGGGGAGGGCGGTCGCGAAATCCGCTGAAATTGATTCCGCCACCACGGTCAGCGGAAACCCATCCTCTTATCGCCCGCAAAGGCCAGGACCTCTCAACCTGGGGCTTCTTTGACAAGCCTCTGATTCACCCGCATGTCATATGCCCCTTTTTCGTAAACGCATAAGTAGAGGGGAAAAACCTTAGGGGTTTTTTTAAACCCCCACCAACTGTTGTCCATCAGCGAATGCATGAATAATGGGGCAACATAAGGGCCCAAAAAAGGCCCGACCCACGCCGGGGCCCCCAACCACTGTCAAACCCCTTCCCCCCCTCCTCCGCACCACCCAAGCATTCCCAGCTGCCCTTTTCTCTAGAGTCATGATCAGGGATCACCTCCGCTTCGCCTCCACCGTCGCGCGAGTACCACCAACACCACCAAACCAATCCTACCCCCTTTTCCTTCCGCCCTTTTGACGACCCCACGCCGTACAGGGGCCCGTCTAGCAGCCAGCCTTCTGTTTCCAGGTTTGGGGCAAAAAAACACTTTTAACCCAAATCATCCCCAAAACCAAAAGCCTGAAAGTCGGCTTGCCAGGCTTTGGCCTTGGAAATGTTGCCTTTCCGTTGGTCGTACACAGATGGGTTCCGCAACATCATGGCCCTTGGCCTGCCCCACAATTACCAGTTGACGATGCAGGCATTTCTTTGCCAGGAAAAGCCGTCCCTGCCAGGCCAAGCCAGGTGACATCTAAAATTTCAAGCGCGTTGTTGCATCCTGTATGGCCGGAAAAGTCCTTGATGACCACCGGACACATGGCTAGTAAGCATGGCCAAGGCGGATATATCTCTGTGGACAGATCACTGTGGTGAGCTGGGTGGATGTCTCTGGGGTGACAGTGGCTCTCAGGCTCGGCGCACGCTCTCAAAACTGCAGGTTGGTGCAGGGTTCTTTCCCCAATGGTCCTTGGTGGCATTCACGTGCCCATAGAAACACAGGCATGCGGCGAGGCGTGTTGAAATTAATCTGTCTTGGACACCGTCCACACACAAGGTAGAGCTGTGGTGGCTCTACGCATAGAAGACCGAGCGATGGCTGGGTGACAAGGAACCTTGTGCCAGGCAAGGTGGTGTGCACGACATAACGGGCGAATCTGCTGCCGCCCTTAAGAATCGGTAGGCTGGAGCAACATCCCTTGCCGGCACACTGTCTATGAACCTTGTTGTCCAGAATTTCTAAGTGGCTACCCGGGTCTCTGACTGCCTGCTGAGGACCGGCTCCGAAGTTTAAGTTCGGCACATTCCGCCGTATCGCACCTGCTTGTTCGCTGGCTGCGTTGCAGTGTCAGCATCGGCCTCCACGGTCCAACCGTCTCTTTGTTGATGTGGCACACGCACTGGAAATTCCCCATCCACATACTCCAGGATTGTGGCAGCCAGCCTGCAATGCCATTACGCAGTACGAAAGTTGACCACATGGCCCTGACATAGAACCGGTGCGGACCTAGGGTGTGTTGAGACACCTGAGAGGTGGAGGGCAGGCGTGAAAGAGCTCTGCACCATCCTTGCCAGTTTTGAATGAAGCCACAAAATGGTCAGTGCAGGACAATGCCCTTGTCAGCGATGAGCAATGTGGTGATATTAGTTCTGGAAACGATCTTTGGACACTCTGAAAACTACAGGTCCCCACCAGCGACGGAGGGAGGAGGACGGACACAGAATGCGGACACGGAGACTTTCCTCTACGTTCAAATCACAAGGCCTGACAGTTTTCACCAATTTCATCGGTCTTCATTAGGCAGTGGTTCGGGTCCAGGGATGGCTAGTGCACGGTGCCATCAGCTCTCATGTGATCATCTCAGGCAAGTCAGGGCTGTGTTGAAGCTGTGCCAGAGGAAGCGGAGGAGGAGGAGGAGGAAGGAGGTTATTCTAGACACTGACGTTACGTCGTCATGCCTTGGAAAGAGAGTTCGGCGCGAATTTGAGGCGGGGAGGAAGATGAGGAAGATCAGTTTGCTGAGTGCCCTCGGAACCAGAGGCTTGGGAAATCGAGGCATCATCTCTCACATGAGTGTTGGATGCTCCATTTCCTCCAACTGAATCCTCGCATTAAGGCCATCAAAATGGAACAAACAGGTACTGGGTGGCCATCCTCCTGGATCCGCGGTACAAAACAAAAACTCAGCACTTTCCTTCAACCTCCCAAAGAGAGAGTAAAAATGCAGGAATTGGATTACCTTGATGATTGATAAACTGGAGATTCTGTTGTGTCTAATTCACGTTCTTTCAAATGTCACGGTTGAACAAACTTCAGCGACGTGTAGCGTTTTTAGAGTGCTCCAAGTTAGCCGTAGGGCAGCAGCAGCAGGCAAGGAGGCCAGAAGCCTAATGGGCGACCTTGGCAATCTTTATTCTAACAACCTCACTAATGCATGCAATGCAGGGACACAATCCAACACACAGAGACCAGCTTAAGGATCATGGTGCACGACTATCTGCGTCTCAACACGTTGTTTTAGGCAGTGTTACGGACCCACATTGACTTCTGGCGTGTCCAAAAATGGCTCGAATGCGCCCGAGATCGCCTCGACCACGACTTAGAGGTGTTGTCCTTGCCCAGCAGCCAGCGTCATATCTAGAGCGGACCTTAGCACAGCTGGGCAGGGAGTCAATTTCAGACAAACTAGTAATCCGAGTTTCCACAGATAATGTGGATTGTTTGAACTTTCATCAAGATGAATCAGCATGGATCTCTGATGATTGTTGTTTTCCCCACATTGACCGAGGTCACCGATTAGTTGCCGATCTACTTCACATTCTCTTCAAACGAACATGGTCCTCTTTGAAAACTTTTTTTTTAAAAATGATAATTTTTTACTTGCATTTTTTATTCTCCTTTCACAATGTTCATTGTAAAAGACCAGCAAGGTTTCATGACAACACGTATTCCTTTTACTCACTTTATCTTTGGATTGTTTTTAACGCATTGTCACAATGGTTTTGGGGTCATTGTTGCTGTGAGGTATACAGCAATAATCATGGTCCCTTTGGAACAGAAAATGTGGCCATCCTAAGTGGCATTTCTCCCTCACAATTTTTATAAGTGACTGAGAAGTCATATTTATAATTCTTTGGAGGTCTGTAGCTGATGAGATTACAGCATTAATTCATGGTCCTTTTGGAACTGAAAAATGTGGTCTTTTAGTTGGAATTTCTCCTCACAATTTTTAATACGTGGCTGAGAGTCATATTTATAATTTTTGCGGGGTCATGTTGCTGTGAGATACAGCAATACACCAGTGGTCATTTGGAACAAGTAATGTGGGCTTACTAAAGTGGCGATTTCTCCTCTCACAATTTTTAAAACAGTGGCTGAAAAGTCATTGTATAATTTTTTTTGGGTACATTGCTGCTTTGAAAATGCAGCAATACTACAGGTTCCTATTCTCAAAAATTTTTGTTTCTAACAGATAATTTGTTCTTCACAATTGTCAAAAGTGGATCAAGGTGTTCCATGTGTTGAATTTTTGGGGAGAGCATTTTGCTGTACTCATGCAGTTATTAACTTACAGGTCATATTATAAATTAATGTTGTTTCTAACAGGACAGTTGTTCTTTCACAATTGACAAAGTTGGCTCCAAGGGTGCTGCTTTGATTTTTGGGGGCATTTTGCTTGTGAACATGCAGCTAATACCTAGGGGTCTGCTTTTATAAAAGAATGTTGTTTCTACAGACATTTGTTCTTCACAAGTGTCCAATGTGGATCAAGGGGCATGCTTTGAATTTTCTGGGGGCATTTTGCTGTGAAATGCAGCAATAAATAAAGGTCCAATTATTAAAAAAATTTTGTTTCTTAACAGCATTTGTTATTCTTCAAAATTGTACAATTAGAGGCTTCGATGGGGTCATGTTTTGAATTTTTGGGGGCATTTTGCTGTGACTGCAGCTATATACTACAGTGGTCCTATTATAAACAAAAAATTGTCTGTTTCTAAACAGGAAATTTGTTCTTCACATTTGTTCAAAGTCGGACTCAAGGGTGATGGTTGCTTGCTGTACAGAAACAGGCATGGTTGGAACTGTTAATGGACACCATATTGCAAATGACTGTTTTTGCAAGATATTTATCATAGTAGGCAATCCCTGTATTGAGACAACCCATCTTAATACACATTTGAAAAGAGAAACAAATGACTTGGTGGGGATTCCATTCCTATTTTAAAAATGATGTTCTCTAGAATCTAAACTACTAAAAAAACTTGTATGCTTACAAAATTGCTGAGTTTTATTAAAATTCTATGAATTGATACAAGGGACGGTACAGGCAAACTCTGCACCTAGATGTAGGTTTTCAGAGGACATGGAGTATGAGGCACGACAGAGAACAAAGTACTGAGACAATTTCCTCCAGCACCGTTGTGTAAACATAGGAAAATAGTGATTGCCAAGAAAAAAGGGCACAGGCTGGAAACAGGAGCTTTACCAACCAGTATTTCAAGTGTAGCTTCAAGGTGAAGCTCAGTTATCTTTACGGAGGCGGACAAAATGCACTTTCCCAGGTCTTGACTAGCTCCTGTACTGAGGAACAGGGCTGGTAGGTATCTACGTCAGACTTTCTGCTTCCGCACTCTGCTTCAGCACGAGCTGTTGACGTTTTATGCGGCGTCCTATAAGGGACATTTTAACCTGGTGTTAATAGATGACTGACCGCCAGCTTGGGCTCTCACCGCCCCACTGTAAATACGCGGCCCTGGCTGTACTTGAATCCCTGCGTGTTAATAGATGACAGACGCTAGACTGGGCTCTTCACCGCACCCACTGTAAGTTTGTCCACTAGGCACCTGGGACCTCCGCGTTTACTGATGGCTTGATGCCAGCACTTGGCTATACACCCGTTTGGTGGCAAATCAGGAGAGCTTCAAATTTTCTAACAAATACAGTTTTGAAAGGTGATTTCTGATGAGGTTAAGTAAGGCGTCAAAAAGGGCTCCAGGGATTGGACACAAATTGCATCAATTTGTGCACTTTAAAATTTTCTGGAGGTGGAGTCACTATGGGGTACGCATCATCCATGGATCTCCAGGGGAGTCCAAGTCTGTCCACTAATCAATGAAGAAGAATTGGAGGAAAATTGAAACCATTGGAAATCGAATTGGCTAACTGAATCACTCTCAGAAGCCAGGAGGGGCAAATGTTCTCTACAACTCAAGTGTGTATTTGGGGTGATATGGAAACATTTTTATTTACTCTATGGGTCGTGTGCGGCACGAATTAAAACCACATCTACACGTGTAAAAAAAAAATACCATTAAAAACTGCAGGGAGGGGTGTATGTTGTATTTATCACAATTGCAAAAAAAAAAGAAAAATGAATTAATAATGTAAAAATATAAATAAAACTTCCCTAAAATAAATTTGTAAACAAATGTCAGTTCCCAAAATTTTACTAAAAAAGTCATGTAAAAAATACATAGTGCCACTTTGTGATCGTGATAAAACGGTTTTAAAAGAGTCATCGGGCCCAGGACGGTATGGTAATGTCCAGTGAAACAAAAAATGGTGGTTGAAAGACCCTTTTTCCGCACTTTTTAAATTTTGGGGGTCAGCGGGTTTTGGGGGCTCATGCTGCGTTCCAGGAAGGGATAGTCTATGCCCATTTGAAACAAAAGGGGTTGACAGACCCCCTTTTTTCCGGCACTTTTTAAATGTGGGGGTCTGGGGTTTGGGGGCTCAGCTGTGGTCCGGACAGGGACAGATATGTCCTTTAAAACTAAAAGGGGGTTAAAAAGACCCCTTTTTTCCCCCCTTTTTTAATCGGGGGGTCATGGGGTTTTGGGGGTCGCTGGGGCCCCCGGGACAGGTTGGTAAATGTCCATAAACTAAAATGGTCGTTAAAAGACCCCTTTTTTTCCGGCATTTTTTAATCTGTGGGTCAGACGGGTTTAAATGGTCATACTGGGGTACAGGACGGTATAGTAAATGTTCAGTTCAACAAAAGGGGGGTTGAAAACTCCTTTTTTGGGCACTTTTTAAAATCTGGGGGTAGAGGTTTGGGGCTCATGCTGCGTTCCGGACAGGGGATATTCAATGCCCCATTCAAGAAAATTTGAGGGTTCAAATCATCTCCCTTCTGGCACTTTTAATTTGTGGGTCTGAGGTTTAAGGGTCTGCTGGGTGAACACGGGTAGTGAAGGGTCTTGATTTTTTTTTCGTTCTTTTAAAACCCTAAGTGTGTTGCCAAAGATGTAGCACGTTCCTTTTGACTGTTGTGGGTTTAAATTTCCAGCTTTCCAGCCCTTTTGGGTGTAAGAATGGGGTGTTGTTGCCCCCCATAGACTTAAGGTTATCGGCGATAATCTATTATCGACTTCGGAAATCGTTTGATAATTGCCGTATCGATATCGACCCGATGAGATAGTAAACGTAATCGTATCACTTTTAGAATCATTGGAACTTTGACTCTGCGTCCAATGTTTTCCACAACATCATTTCGAGATTTTGGCCCATCTTAAAGAATGATCCCACAATCCAATCAATAAAGGAGGGAAAAGTTTGGGTCCCAACTGTACACACCATTTGTTGCACCGATAAAAGAAGGAACTTGGTTGAACAAAGGTATTGTTGGAATGTACAGATGTACAGGTGTGGACAATGTAAAGCCTGTGACATAAAGGTGACCAAAGATTCTCTAGTACAACAACGGGTAAAGTCTATTATTTGAGGATGTTTGCAAATTGCAAAATTAGTAATGTAGTTAGATGCAGCTGTCCTTTACTTTACGTTGGAAAAACAAAAAGAGAACTGTGATGTTGTATACTTGAACACATTGGTGATATACAACACAGCCATATGTGACAGGTACGCCCAAATCCATTTGACGTTCATTTTATGGCCATTGATACTGTACAACAGACCATTCGAAGAGGTAACATTGATTAATGTCTTCTTCAAAAAGAAGCCATGGGTATTGGCTAAAACCTCAGTCCTTTGGGCCAATGAAAACATCTCTTTTTCCTCATTTATTTGAATGAATATGGTATTTGATTAATTCTTTTTGGTTTATTGGCTTTACACTATTTATGGCTTTATACTACTTTTGTCATTTTCATATATGGTATCTCTTTTTTAAACATGAACAAGTTTATATCTTTAGCGATTGTGGGATGTTCTAATAGTGGGTCTTTAAACTTTTTTGTATTGGCCATGTTGTCAAACACATTTACATCGGTATAGTTTTTGACTTTCATCTGTAGAGTGTGTGTTGCGTCTGCGCATGTGGTTCGGGGTTTATGGAAGGTGCAGCTCATGCACTTCATTGTAGTGAATTGTCACAGATGCTGGATGCTTACAACATCTGCGTGGAAGATTCTCTCTGCCCAAATAACAGTGCGCATGCACGCGTATGAGCGATCTCGCGAGAGTGATTTCGCCGGAGTTACTCACTTGTGTGTGCGCAGACGATTTGCTGGGTTTTATTGATACTGCACACACACATTAACCTGTGATCTCGCAGTATTTTATTGACCATTGTACAGGCTTGCTAACAACAGGCAGGAGTTAATTCACCTGATAGGTAAGTAAGGTCAGCTATGGAGACCCCTCTGCATATTTAAGTAGAAGCACGCTATGAGGTCAGTTGCTGCCCTATCTATCCTATTGTTGGTATTGAAAGATGTTGTTTATCGCCTTTTACTTACATATATCATTGACGTAGATGGCGTAGAAAATATGGACTCACTTTAGACAAAGTTTGGCACCCTTCGTTACTGGTTTTTTAACTTGTATGCGGTATCGTGAGTATTCACAATGGATTTATTTCATTGTTGCAGTTATTTTGTTAAATGATGCAGCCCATGCTGTTATCTATATGCAGATAATGCTTTACAATATACAGGTGATTGTTATGAAGTCTTTGTAATAGGTGATAATATACCGTTTGCTTCTATTTGATTGTATCCAGTGGTATTGATCTTATTTTAATATTTTTCATCTATTGTGTCCTGTATATTTTTCCTTGATATTTTCCCTGATGAACCTTGAATTTATGGGGAAAAGTATTGGAATTACAAAAGGAAATAGTGAATATCAATTCTTTTCGAGACTGAGCATTAACAACTGGCACTTTCCAACTTTTGATTGATAGCACCAGCTGATTGAAATTAATTTCGATATCATTGAATATGTGACATTTTACTACATTGTCTTGTAGTTAGTTATAATAGGGCTTTTCTAGGGTGGATTTCTTTAGGGAAAGGTATGAGGATGGGGCCGCACTTATTGGGGCGATTGCTCTGGTCAAGATAAGTCTGCAAGTACTTTTTCTATTTTTAATTTAATAGGGCAGTAATACGGTAAAGTTAGTTTTTTTGTTTTAATAGATAACAATAAAAGTTCTTTTTTTAGTCATTGTATACTGTTTTGCGTAAAATCCCGCATTGTTACTGTGGTTCCCATCAGTGGGAAAAAAAGTATTTAGTCAGCCACCAATTGTGCAAGTTCTCCCACTTAAAAAGATGAGAGGTCTGTAATTGACATCATAGGTAGACCTCAACTATGAGAAACAAAATGAGAAAACAAATCCCGCAAATCACATTGTCTGATTTGGAAAGAATTCATTTGCAAATTATGGTGGAAAATAAGTTTTTTGGTCAATAACAAAAGTTCATCTCAATACTTTGTTATATATCCTTTGTTAGCAATGACAGAGGTCAAACGTTTTCTGTAAGTCTTCACAAGGTTGGCACACACTGCTGTTGGTATGTTGGGTCATTCCTCTATGTAGAGCTCCTCTAAAGCAGTGATGTTTTGGGGCTGTCGCTAGGCAACACAGACTTTCAACTCTCTCCAAAGGTTTTCCGTGGGGTTGAGATCTGGAGACTGGCTAGGTCACTCCAGGACCTTGAAATGCTTTTTACGAAGCCACTCCTTCGTTGCCCTGGTGGTGTGCTTGGGATCATTGTTATGCTGAAAGACCCAACCACGTTTAATTTTCAATGCATTTGCTGATGGAAGGAGGTTTGCATGCAAAATCTCACAATGCATGGCCCCATTCATTCTTTCATGTACAAAGATCAGTCGTCCTGGTCCCTTTGCAGAGAAACAGCCCCAAAGCATGATGTTGCCACCCCCATGCTTCACAGTAGGTATGGTGTTCATTGGACGCAACTCAGCATTCTCTCTCCTCTGACCATAGGACAGTCTCCCAATACTCTTCTGGATCATCCAAATGCTCTCTAGCAAACTTCAGATGGGCCTGGCACCAGCGTAATCAGGGGGACATGTCTGGCACTGCAGGAACGGTGTCCCTGGCGATGTAGTGTGTTACTGATGATAGCCTTTGTTACGTTGGTCCAAGCATTCTGCAGGCCATTAACTAGGTCCCCCCTTGTGATTCTGGGAATTTTTTTACCGTTCTTGTGATTATTTTGACCCATGGGGTGAGATCTTGCGTGGAACCCCAGATGGAGGGAGATTATCAGTGTTCTCGTATGTCTTCTATTTTCTAATTATTGCTCCCACAGTTGATTTCTTCATACCAAGCTGCCTATTGCAGATTCAGTCTTCCCAGCCTGGTGCAGGGCTACAATTTTGTTTCTGGTGTCCTTCGACAGCTCTTTGGTCTTCATCATAGTGAAGTTTGGAGTGTGACTGTTTGAGGTTGTGGACAGGTGTCTTTTATACTGATAACAAGTTCAAACAGGTGCGATTACTACAGGTAATGAGTGGAGGACATATTAGCCTCTTAAAGAAGAAGTTACAGGTCTGTGAGAGCCAGAAATCTTGCTTGTTTTTAGGTAATAATACTTATTTTCTCCCATAATTTGCCAATAAATTCTTTCCAAATCAGACAATGTGATTTTCTGTATTTGTTTTCTCATTTTGTCTCTCATAGTTGATGTCTACCTATGATGTCAATTACAGGTCTCTCTTATCTTATTAAGTGGGAGAACTTGCACAATTGGTGGCTAACTAAATACTTTTTTCCCCACTGTACCTTAAATTTAAAATTGGTTCTGTGAAGCACTATGATATATATTGCTGCAGCTATGTGTTATATGTATCTGAGAAACCATTTTTGCTCTAGATTTTTTTTCAACAAGAACCAAACTTTTTTTTGTAATGTTTGTTTTTTCCTTCCTGTTTTCCAAAAGCCATAACTTTTTAATTTTTCTATCTACATAGACCTTTGAGAGCTTTTGTTTTGTTGGGTAAGAAAGATGTACTTTCTAATGATGTAATTGAACATTAGGTAGAATATGCTGGAAAATCGATTGTGAAATTTGAAAAAACCGTACTTGTGCCATGTTTACGGTTTTCACTCTTTGGTATAAATGCTGTGTTACTGTATCTGTATTCTGCAGATTGATACAATTCTGGTGAAACCAAGTATGAGGGTGTTTTGTTATGTGTTAGTACTTTTTAAAAAATTAAAACATTCTCTACTTTTTAAATTTGTGCTGAAGTGCCATTTTCTATGACCAATAACTTTTTAGTTTTTTCATCTATGGACCTGAGTGAAGGCAAATTTTTTCAGACTGAAGTGTACTTTTTATTGATATAATTTTATAATACATGTGTCTTTTTGATAACTTTTTATTCCAATTTTTTGAGGATACCAAATAACCAAAAATGCACAATTTTGGCATTGGGAATGCTTTTTTTTGTATAGTTTTTACCATATGGGATAAATTATGTTATATTTTTACAGATGTGGCAACACCAATTATGTTTGACATCTTTTTTTATTTTTTTATTTGCAAAATGACAAAAGGGAGTAGATTTTACTTTTTATATTTTGAAAACTTTTTGTTTTACTTATACATTTAGTTTCCCTAAGGTACTTAACCACTAGGGGACGTGACTATCAGTTCACCAATCTGCATTATGTGTATAATGCAGAAGGGTGTATAAAGATGCCACCCTTATCACATCATATTAGCAGTAAGTCATATTAGCAGTAATGTGGCAGCAATGAAAGCCTTATTTGGGCTTCTGGCTGTCCTAGCATCTGCTCGGCACTTGGCAATTATGTCACGGGGTGGGGAAGGAAGAGTGATCGCAGGGAAAAACATGCATTCATCTACATGCTGCGACCGCGATCACCGCAGTGTCTCAATGGTTAAACAGCATAGAATGAACCCAGCTCCGATCTCTGCTGTTACTGGCGGGTGTCAGCTTTATCTAACAGCCATCACCCATCACGGATGGAGCAGGCTCAATGAGTGAGCTGCTCCAAACTCCCTTTGTGTTACCATGATGTACCAGTACATCATGGTGTGCTAAGGAATCAATTCAGTTTCCAATTCAAAAATATCTACTTCCCGGAAGGGGTAATGTATCTCATTAGGGAGAAGCACCAGGTCGTATGTATGTTTTTCCCGGTTACAATAGTAAGGCACTCATTAATATTTGCAATGGGTATTTGAGCATTAACATGGGCACCCTTTTGGATCTTTATATGCATGGTAGTATAACGTACTGAATAACAAAAATAACAAAATTAAGTGCTCCTATTGACCTGGCACTGTGATTGTAATTTTATTATAGTGAAATAATTGTGCCAAAATGTTAGCGTGTATAGCTTTGGTTGATTTGCTGTTTACAGAGTCTGTAAGTGAACTGATTATTGGAAGAGATAAAAAGTATATCTCACTGGATATGTCTGCTTAAGTATTCTAGTGTTTCCTTTGGCTTTGCGCTTGCTACAATAGTATTTGGGTGCTTAGGAGCCCTATGAGTCATATACTGGTGAGATCACCTCCAACTCCAACTCAGAACTTTGAGTATTTTTTTTCTAT